>VZTQ01004154.1:169118-188272 GCA_013400755.1 Pelecanoides urinatrix | reverse complement strand
TTCGCCTCGGTGGCTTCGAAATACTGGAAACTTATTTCCTGCCCCCCAAAAGCAGATAATGTAAAGCCTATAAATGGGGGGTTTAAGTTACAGAGCCTAAAGGTCTTGCAGTTTCATGCTTTGTTTGATGGCAAAAAATCAGGAGTGGTTGAATGGAAATGGTCTGTTCCCTGATACAAGAAGGTAAGGATGTAATGAAAACAGAGAAAAGCGACATGGACCACAGTTTGCTCTTCAGCTCACTCACTCCCAGACTGATTTGCCTTCCAAGCACTTCCTGTAACCTCAGGGAAGGTTACAAGAGGGCAGCCTTGCCTGAAATTGTTTTATGTGCTGAACAGCAGTGGTCACTGTACTCCCACAAAGATAGAATAGATGAAGGGAACCAGAAAGGAAGATAAAATCTCAGAAGGGAGAACTTTCATTTCTCATTGATCAAAACTGCAAAAGACTTGAAGTTTGGACGGATATACAGTTGTTTTCTGATTGCTTCAGTTAGGCTTCACAGGAAAAGTATTTGGTATTTCTAGCAACTGTCCAAAAGCCACTAATGGCTGCAAATTAGGCAAAGTGAGAAGTTAATTATTAAAAACACAGGGACTTTTACTAATCACAAAAGTTGAAAGATGGAAGAGACCAGTTAGGCTATCTCAGCAAACCCAGAGCTCATCCTGATAGCACATTTCCAGAGCTGTGCCCAATCCAGTTTTAAATGACTTGACAAAGGGATTGTCTCTGTTCTGCAAGTCACGCCAGAATACGCAGTTGTAACACCAACAGCCACACAGATGCTGCGGCAGCACAACGCCAAGCATGCAGACAAGTTGGGAGAAAACTATCATCAGACAAGTGTCAGCATGGGAGAGAAGTTGGGGCCCTTCTTAGGACTTGGGTGAGCTGTAGGAAAGAGCCATTTTTCTGGTCTCTGTACAGTCTGTTAGATTTGGGAAGAAACATTTTCACCCAATTTCTACCCCATTCATACAGATTGCAACAAGAGTGATTAGAAATCAAGAGGAATGATGTGCAGCTGAGTATTTCACTTCTGATTTTCCATCCCACCAGAATTTTTTTATTATCTGCACAGTGCATGACTTTGCCAACCAACAGTACAAGGGCTGTGGCTAACCTTAGGACATAAACCCTACGTTGAAAAAAGAACCGAAGGTGGAGCTTGCTTGGAGGTCACCTTGTGTGGTTGTAACAGGGCTGGGTGGGTCAAGATACAGCTAACGATTTTATATCTGAGAGACTTAACAACCCATTGGTCAAAAGTTTCAGAGAATGCTTTTGTCCAGGGAGTTTGGACACAGCAGAATTTCTCTCAGTTTGTCTTTCAGTCTTCTCTAAGGAAAGGACAACGACAACATTGGTTTTGTCAGGAGAAACAAGTTCTGCAACTTCAACAATACCACAGTTC
Source organism: Pelecanoides urinatrix (assembly GCA_013400755.1). Classification (NCBI taxonomy): domain Eukaryota; kingdom Metazoa; phylum Chordata; class Aves; order Procellariiformes; family Procellariidae; genus Pelecanoides; species Pelecanoides urinatrix. The sequence goes on along the minus strand of VZTQ01004154.1, from coordinate 186,852 downwards.
AGATGTCTCTTATGGGCCAGAAATCATTCAAGACCTTCAAGATGTTCCCATTGTTGTAGCATTTACCCTTGTGTACTGTAGTTGTTTCTGGGAGTGTATACTGTGAATCTTCACTTGCAAGAAGTGTGCTGCATTACTATTCCTTCCCAGGAACAATGTGGCTGTCATCTTAGCAGTAAAGAGAAATTGTGGAAAGGCACTAGAGGTCAGAATTTAGATGATTTTATCTACATCTAGATGGGCAAGTTGCCATCAGAGACAGCTTGGTTTTACCCAAGAAGTTGGCTAACTCAGTCTGAAGGTAGCAACTAGAGAAAAGGCAGCTTTCCATGTGGTTGGAAAGGAGAATACTCAGAGCCTGCACTATCTTCAAAATGAAGACAAAGTAAGAGGATTGCTTCCTGCCTTTACATTTCCTTCCCAGGGCACCCAATGCGTGGTGTACACTCTATATACCCAATATACAGGGTTTATTCCAGCAGCTAAAGGTCCTTCCATTTTAACTTATCAACATTCCCTTTCCTGATCTTTCTACTGCACTCTTCCCACTTTTTGCCTCTTTTTTCCTATGCAGTGAACTTGATTGCTGCTTGACCTGTATCATAGCATCAGCTAAAGATATAAGGTTTCTTTATCCAGGAGCTCTGGAGCATGCTGTTTGGAAGGGGTTCTTGCCCTCATTTCATGCCAACTCTTTATTCATATTAATACTTTGAACTTGGAGGAGCTGGAGGGGAAGGGAAGAAAGAGGAGTGTTTTCATCAATTCAATTAGAGGTGCTCATTGTAACCGGGACTGAGCACAGTGCTGCTCTGCATTACTGCCACACGGATTTCATTTGAAATTAAATACAAAATCAGAGCTTCTCATGTCATTTCCAAATGAAAACCAGGTGTTTCCAACCCAGAATTGCCATGCAAATACCGTGTCATATTTTGTCTGAAAAGGTTAAAGAGCTACAAACATCACACCAATTAACTTGTCTTTGAAACAAAGAAATAAGGACCCTGGTTTTTATTTTTTGTAAATCAGCACCTGGGAGGAGTCTCTGTCTGCTTAAGAAACTGACCTACTCTCTTCTCAGTATCATCCTTCTCTGGGAAGTTTGTCTCAAAGCTGATTTCAAGAAATAAATGGTTATAAAGCTCTGCAGAATTAACAGTTTTGTAAAATGTTGCCCTGTACATACACTAGATATCCTGGACAGCTATGCAACTGAGAGTAGTGTAAGCAAAATGCTCACACACAATAGGAAGGACACCAGCACAGGCAAGTCTAGGCTGTTGTGCCTGTTCTTGGAAATGAGGGAAAAGGACTTATAACACCGTTGCTTCACACTATGAATAATGTGGAAAAGTGATTTTCTTTTCCATCGCTTGATATCAGGCCTTTCCAGCCATGTCCAGGGAAATAGTTAAATAGCCACAGCCCTTGGGTGAAACAAAGAATGTGGGTATGGAACACAGAAACTGAGTTCAGATAGAAAAATTGGGTTCTTAAGAGTACACAGTGTCTCCCCAATATTGCAGCATGAAAACACAACAAAATTGCTGTTGCCTCAGTATTATAGTGATATTTCTAGAGGCAAATATCCTCCTGAATGGCAATAAACACTGATTAATCAAGAGCACAATATTAAAGCAGTAAGATTAAATAACAAAGCAAAAGAGAGTTTAATGTCTTTAATAGACATTAAACTGTGATCAGGTTACTTGGAGGATCAGACTTCCATGACATTCTATACAATGTTTCAGTGTCCCAGATGACGTACTTTGTCTGATACACTACAAAGTGCAATCTTGGATCCTCATAACTCATCTAGTAAACATTACAGCAACAGAATATTCATCTAAAGTTGCAAGTAGGTCCTTGAACATGAAACGGAAGAAGAGGAACAATTGCTGAATAAAAGTTTCACCTGAGTTCTTTCAATCCTACAGGTTACTGGCTACACTGTCCTCAGTATTTTAGGGGTGGGGTGGTGGTGTTCTTCTGTTTTTGTAGTTTGAAGTCAGCATTAAGCAAGTCATAGTGTATTATCCTCCTCTGCTTTCTGAATTATAACTTCCTTTATGGCACTCTTGTATAGAATTAAACAATTTTAAAGGAAGTGGAAATTAAGCTGATTAGCAAGAGAATATGATCTTCAGCAGTGAGTAAGTTATCCTCACTTTTCAACAGTGTTGATTTATTCCCATTCCTCTTTTCTGTTGGAGCACTGCAGATACAGTTATACAAGTACTGAAGACTACTATCCACATCCCAATCAGCTTTATTTAAAGGTGCACGAGCAATCGGCTAAATGGCTAAGGGATATTTACTATCACATCATTCATCAAATAGCCATTTCAAATTAAGACAAAAGGGACCCCTTGAAAGGGGGAAAATAATGGTATTCAGAGCAAAGCAGAAGGGGTGTCTCAGTGTGCAGCCACAACTGCTAATCAGTACACTCCTATGCAATGCCACAACAAATACATTTCTCTTTGAATCTTCAAAATAACTGTGATTCACTTAGGAAGTTGCCACACGACTTTCTAGAAATATTTTATTGTAGAGACCTGGAAGATAAGGCAACAAGTCTATTTTTCTGACTAGGCAGGACACATTTTCAGGAAAAAAGTCAATATTCCTCCCAAATGTAAGTCATATTTTAATACCCAGGAACAAAGACATTATATGAATGTTGCCGCATTTTAGCAAAAATGCTTCCCTTTGCCGACACTAAATCTGGTACTTTTAAGGTCAGATCAATATTTTACACGCTGAAGAAAAGCAAGCGCTCTTCATAATGAATAATGTTTGTTACCTCAGCACTATGAAGGGTATTAAAATCATTTGCACCAATAAAGTACTCCTAAAGGAGAAAAAAAAAAACACATAAGCTTTTTCCATTTTCCATTTTCTCTTACAAAAGATTGCTGTTGAATGCTATTCAGCATCCAGAAAGGAACCTAGCTGTACACAGTCATTAATATAAACATGAAGAACTGTGCTAGGGTTTTCTAGCATTAATTTCCTTCTGTAACGACATAGCCGTCTTCTCAGTGGCATGGTGAAAAGACAGAAAAGGACAGGAAAGCACGGAAGTATTGGGATTGATCCCTCTCTCAAACAAAGAGGTAAAGACACCTCCACATTTATCCCTACATTGTTCCCCTTCTTTACCCCCTTTCAATTCTCTCTTCTCTCTTCTTTGAATAGCCCCAGACTCCTCCCTGTCACATAGGCTTAGATACAATCCTTCCTGAAAATTCTGCTTTGCTTTACAAACAGCTAATTTATGGGCAAACGTGTTGGACAATTCTCTATAGCTATCTGTGAATCTTCCCTAGCCACATCCATGAAGAGAAGCACAAAGAAGAATGCAATTTCTGCAAAACCCAAATTCATAACAAATAAATTATTTTTATAACATGACCTCAGGCTGGTTTCTGGATGAGTTAGCGGAAAACAGATTATGAGGTAAAGTGAAAACCTTTTAAATCTGCCTCAGTACTGGCAACAGGTTGAATAAATTAAGTACCTTGAGTAAAGGCAGGAAATATCACCCCCGATCTAGATTCTAAGTGCATTATCACTTAAGGCACGGGGCATTTTATGAGCCACACTTGAAAGAGTTTTACTTCAGTGGCTGGAAGCTTGCTTAAACCATCTTGGCTGTTTGTTGTGGTGGGTGGTTCAGACACATTTCTAGAAGAGGCCAGACATGCCTGCTTCTTGTAACAATTGTGGCTCACTTGGAAAATCCTGCTCGTTTCTGTGCATCTCCATGAGGGTCTGACCTACATGACCTAATGGTATCAACAGGAAAACACCTCTGACTTTAAAAGTAAGGATTAAATCATACCAGCCACCAGTGTTTCTCTTTTGCAACCATAGTATTGCCTTAAGTCTATTTCTGTTGTTGACAAAAGTTATTTTTCTTTGTGCATCACAGGCCAAGCATTGGTTTATAACCATTTTAATTCAGGTACAAATAAAGTTATTCTTCATGCCACAGGATAAATGCCTAGCTTTTACAAGCACTCTCATGACTTGAAATTCTGCAGCAAAGCCAAACAACAGGTTTTCATTTGGATTTTAATGGAGCCAGCTCTAACGGAGGAGAGCCAGAGCTGTCATCTATTTAGGTAATCTTAACTTTCAAGGATAACGTTATATGTCATGTAATAACACAAAATATATTGGGCCCAAACCCATACACATGGAGCCAGATATTCATCTAGGGTAAGCCATGGTAGCAGTACTGCCTTCAAAGAAGTGTTTTACTTTCATCATTTGCTGAACTGGTCCCATCAATGGTAGTTTTAAACATAGGCACAGCAAGGTTCAGCTTAAGACTGCTGGAAAATTCAAAGAGGCCATGGCTCTACTGTCTGATTTGCTGATATCAGAGACCTGAGCTAAGGGATGATTTTTGCTTTCTGGCATCCGTTGCAACCCCTAAAACCTAAAAAAGTAGTAAGCTTTACCCTCCAGACATCTGCCCTGCTTCCTGTTTATGTCCTGACTTTTCTCATCCTTCTAGTTTCTCCCCGAGGCAAAAAATAGTGCTGTTTCTCATCTTTGGCTAGCAAAGCTTTGTTCCCAAGGCTGGCTCTGATTAGGAATGACTCCATCAGGTGAGAGCACAGGCTTTCTCACTTGTGCAATCTCTCAGAATAACCTTGCTGAGAAGAAAACCCTGGTTATGCAAAGCCAATGAGAGTTTTACCAGTTTTATTAAGGCCAAGATTCAGTAATATGTGTCTGTTCTCCATGTTTAACCCTTAACTGAAAATTAATTTTCTGTAAGCAGCAAAATAGATGTTTCCTTCCACAGCAGAGAAAAAATCCATCCTATTTAAAATTGCATAAGATCTCATTGTTTGGATGACAAGGACAGCAGTGTTTGCTGGTATTTTCAAGCATTTGTGCTGAAAGAGTATCTTTGTCTGAGTGGTAGGGAAAAGTTCAATGCAAAAATCAGTGGATTCCATTAGCCAGAGTGGACTTGGAAAACTCATTAACTTCCACAACAGCCAAAACAATGTTAAGTGAACAGCCACTGGGAACTCCAAAAGGATCAGTTTGAAGCTTTGCAAGGCTAATTTTCAAAAAGTATTAAAATATTTACACTAGGGAGAATATTCAGAATTCTAATAGTAAATATGTAAAAATTAAGTAAAATGCAGAGAACTTTGGAAGTGCCAGCTTCTGGAAATAGGATAATTGCTAAATACAATGGTGAGGAAGAACTTACTGCAGAGGAGGTAATGCCATAAAAAAAATTCTCTCTGATATTCCTTTTCATATTGATCAATTTCAAGAATCTTTTACTGCAGTGTATTAACCACTGTACAACTGTTATTCTTCTACAGTGAATCAGTAGGAAATTTGCTATGAGCCTCAAGGGATGAGAAACACTGAAGTTCACAGCCATATCAAAACGCAAGTGATAGATATCAAAAAAAGCAATTACATTATTTTTAGCAAAAGAATAGAATAGAATAGAATAGAATAGAATAGAATAGAATAGAATAGAATAGTTACAGTTAGAAGGGACATACAACGATCATCTAGCCCAACTGCCTGACCACTTCAGGGCTGACCAAACATTAAAGCATGTTAAGGGCATTGTCCAAATGCCTCTTAAACACTGACAGGCTTGGGACATCAACCATCTCTCTAGGAAGCCTGTTCCAGTGTTTGACCACCCTCTCGGTAAAGAAATGCTTCCTAATATCAAGTCTAAACCTCCCCTGGGGCAGCTTTGAACCATTTCCATGCGTCCTGTCACTGGGTACCAGGGAGAAGAGATCAGCACCTCCCTCTCCACTTCCCCTCCTCAGGAAGCTACAGAGAGCAATGAGGTCACCCCTCAGCCTCCTTTTCTAGACAAATTGAGAGTCCTTAGCTGCTCCTCATAGGACATGCAATATTAATTTGCATTTAGAGAAAGTTAGCTTAAAATCAAATCCTTTTCCTAGAAAATTATATACACATTTTATAGACTAAAGTTCATTCTAAATTAAGATTAATCACTTGCTACAAATTCCTCACTGCTGTCCCTAAACCACAGAATAAGCAGTCTCAGTTAAATACAGTTTCCATTGAAGTCTTTTATGAAGAGGAAATTTTTCAACTGATTTGACTTCAGCCTTGTGAGTCGGTCAGTCACCACTGTCTCACACTTTCAAATTCCAGGGAAAGTATCTTGCTGAGGAATCAAATGACAGATTTGGGAGCTTTTAACTTCAGGATGATGCTGATACAAATTACAAAGACTTGTCTTTTCTGTAGACTTCCCTTTCTCGGGACTGCTAACCTGGCTCAAACACACCAATGCCTACAGCATGGAAACCACACCACATCTTTAAGGATTTAATTTCTAATATAGGTGAAGGGTCCTAATATAGGTGAAGGGTCCTCTCCTGGCCAGACAGCATGCAAGCATTCACATGCTGTGCTGCTGGCTCCAGCAGCCCCGCTCATTGGGACTCTGTTGACATCAATATAAACAGAGAGGTTTACAACCACTCAGGAGCAAAGCTGGAACATCGTGTCCAAATTCAACAGGAAGTGCTCTAAACTCTCCTATACACTTGAAACAGCCCTTCTCCTGCTTCATCCTTTTCAAGAACACTAACACAAGAGAGATAGCAACAGGGTTTTCTGCAGCCCAACAGTACCCTACTATGTAATGGCTACACCCGCTAGAAATCAAGATCCTGTAGGTTAAAGTCTTATCTCATGACTTTTCAGCAGCACAGGATTATTCCAACCACCATTATCTAAAGAAGCATTTTCAAGACTTTTTAGGTCACTTGTGACTGGAGGCTGCAACAAGGCATATGTGAGCCATTAGTACATTTGATAAAGAATTTGAAGAGCCAGTGTTTTCAGCCCTTCCCTGATAGCACCCACAGGACACAGTATGAAGCCTCCCTCTCCACTGTTATCTTTAAAGGCAGGATGGTGCTGATCCATCTGCCTCATGCAGAGAAACAGCTAAGGGGCTACATACCTACAAAAGGACATGGACAGACCAGGCCTGTACTACTGTTTCACAGACAGTAGCTTAAAGAATGTCAGGTTACTAGTTTTTTCCATTGAATAAGTGTATTAATTTATAGATCCCTCCCCTGCTAATCTCTAAGGAGCGCTGTGTCCAGTCCTAGTATCCATTCACCTCCTTCATGTGCAACTCTTCATCCCTGTACAATGGGGGCAGGAAAGACAAAGCAGTTTTTCATTTCTCAGCCAAAAATTTGCACCTATAGGAAAGTGAGAAATATCACTTAGCTTTTCCAGTGAAACTTCCATCTTAAGGTGCCCTAAGGGAGAAAAAATTAATTTTAAGCATAAGAATCTGAGTAACTCTTCAGAAACTTACAATTAAGCAACTTCTTAAATAGTTGGCTGAACCATGACCACATGGATTGGTGAACGGACTGAAAATTATTAGTTCAATGCAAGTTACCTTGAGTTCCTTGCTACCTCTGATCCTTTAATTGAAAATGGCATCACTGTTTATTGTCCATTTATAAGCCTGCCTGCTTTTTTCACACTTGGAATATCCCTTTGTATCACAAAAGGTATTTTCTCTCAGTCTCACTGCACAGTGCAAGACAGAAAAACTAAGCAGACAACAAAACAGTGGAAAAATGCCTTTGTCACCTTGTGCTCTGTCACTCCCCAGCTGAGATAGGAGAAACCCTGCGTTGTCACATGCACGTGAGTTAAACAATGTGGCTTTGCCTCGCACGTTCAGAAAGCAGGAAGGCTAAAAGCAGGTGAGAAAATCACAAAGGTCAAGAAGTGAGAACCAAAAATAACTTGTTATGGGGAGACTCACCTACAGGGGACTCCATCATATATTTAGTCAGGGACATAATGCACAGGATAAAAGAAAACCAGCTGACAAGCACTGTGGCAGCAGAGTAAGTATCCAGACAGTAAGTTTTAATAAAATCAAATGGGATAATTATCTCAATCTCGCCTCACAGGCCTTTGCTTTATATGCTTTCCAAGTTATCTTGCATAATGTTCGTTGGAAGTATTTCTCTCAGTAATCATCAGCATAAGTAACAAGCACACTGCATGGTATTTGACTCCCATTCAACACAAAACTTATTAAGCAGAATGTTTTCTGCTTAATAAGTATATGTTTGAGTCTACGCTTTCTGCAACACATGTCATTCTAGGCCATCAGCTGTAAGAAAATTCTTTACTCCTTGTTCTCTGAACTTTATTTTCCCTAAAAAGAGACCAGGTTTTCATAAAATTGCCCAAGATATAAAGTGCTACCAGTTCATGCAAAATAGGATGCATATGTCCCATATTATAAGAGGTTGGAAGGGCCTCATGACTCCAAGATAAACTGATGACTGTTTTACTTTTCATGCCTTAAGGAAAGAGGAGCACAAAGAAGCAATTTCTCATCTAGTAAAAGATACCCTGGTGGTGTCATCCACCCAAACCCAGGTCATCAGAAGGAACCTTGTGAGGAGAGCATATATGGAGAGAAGCGGGAGGAAGAAAGTGCGACTTGGACTCCTACAAATCACTACTTCTGGCAAGATCCTATTCTCCAGAGGACTAGGAAATGAGAAATTGTTAGATGCCTTATAATGCATACCCCTGAGCGCAATATCAGAGCAAGATATCAGCAGTTTTCACAACATGCTGTGCTGTCTCTACTGAGTCCTCACTTCCACTCTCACCTATGGAGATTTACCCTTTCTCTTTGGGTCAGTTGCAGTTTCTTCTCCTGATAAGACGATGTCCTCCACCCTTCAAATCTTATTCCATGTCATCTTGCAAAGACATTTTCAATGCAAAGCCCAATCTCTGGTCCTAGTATCTCCACTCCAAAACTTGGAATATTAATTTGGCCTCTCTCCTACTATTATTTCCCAACAATCTCTCTTACTCTGGGCATCTAGGCCTAAGTAGTCTCCATACAAACAGATGTTTAGCTGCTATAGCCTTGGTATTCAAAGTATCTTTCCTCTCTTAATAACCTGGTCTCAATAGCACGATCAGTGGGAGCCAAGAGACATATCTTCCACAGCTCCAGTTGCAGTTGTTAGAGTCTGTTGAGGACAGAATGATTAGGTTTGGCTAAAGGAATAGTATTAGGGCCTTTCAACAAGAAAGCTTACCATAGCACTAAGGCCTCCATTCTATAAAAGTTAACTTCCTTCTCAAGGTCACGGCAGAGTTATTCCAAGGAAGAAGATGTGGCAGATGGATTTCTGATTTTTAACTTGGATAGTACTTTGTATTTTCTCCTTTTATCCTATTCTCAAACTATTGCTGTGCTATGGCTGAGGACATTTCCCTCTTGGAGCCGGTGTAGCTCTTCTGTCTTCTCCAATATCCTGAACTGAGCTTCCTAACACCTCCTTGTTCCCCGAACAAAGTTTAAACTTGGAGTTTATTTCAGAGAATCACACCAAGTGTCAATTAGAGCAGTCTTCCAAATCTGTGGTCCACCAGGGAAGAACACAGACAAAACTTCACTAATGCTCAAGTCACATGAATTGTGCCATTGGTTTAAGGATGGAACAATTTCCTTCCCAATGTACTGGCCCCAATACGCTGTAAGCTATCAATATTTTTAGTGTCTTGATTCTCTACAAATGCAGGCATTGCTGAGAAAAGGTAACGAGGCAAGCCAAGAGTTCTCTCATATGGTCTCCCAATGAAGTCCTGTTGCTCTTTGGCCTTTAGGTGCCAGAAAGCAAATTAACTGCAAGTTTCTCTCTAAGTCTGAATTTCTTACTTTTTTATCATTTGAAGGCAAACTTCAAGCATATAGCAAAACAGGAAATTATAAACCATAAATTGCAGACAAGAAAAGAAATGAAAGTTCTTGGAACTCTGAGACATTCCCAGAGCCTGTGGATTACCAACAGAATAACCCATACTGGCTATATCAGCTGTGTCAATAGGAGTAGACATTTTCAGAAAACGAAGCAGCCTAAAGCGCAAATAGGATTTAGCTAAGAAAACCAATTCTACAATCTAACAGTTTGTGAATTTTATGAGACAAAAGGAAAATCCTTTCAAGACACTCTTTTCACATCTGAAAAAGCAGCTCAGTTTTGAGTAATTTTGGGATTAATAAGTTATGCAGACAGTTGAGTGTAAGATAACTTGCAGTGTTGAAGTCAGAGGCCCAAAGAACCAAAGCTACTATTTAACACAGATTCCAGCAGACACAGAGAGGAACATGTACGTAAACACATACCTACAACATATGGCATGTGTCTCACAGTAGTCCCTCCATATCTGGTGAGAAGAATTAAAGTGGCACAAAGCAGATCTTAAGCCTTGGAAAATAATTCCTTTTCTAAAGGGATAGCAGAAACCAGTGTTGGTTTCCTTCAGAAGACCAACTCACAAGCTTGGTCTAAGGGTCAAACTGCAGAGGGCAAGGCAGAGTCAACCACAGCATACACTGCTGTGCAGATCCAGGAGATGAATTTTTAATCCTTGTCATCATGCACCTAGGATCACAGAATCATAGAATCACAGAATATCTCAAGTTGGAAGAGACCTATAAGGATCATCGAGTCCAACTCCCTGCTCCTCACAGGACTACCTAAAACTAAAACATATGACTAAGAGCATCATCCAGATGCTCCTTGAACTCTGACAGGCTTGGTGCTGAGACCACTTCCCTGGGGAGACTGTTCCAGTAACCGACCACCCTGTCAGTGAGGAACCTTTTCCTAATGTCCAATATGAACTTCCCTTTCCTTGTGTCCTATTGCTGGTCACCAGAGAAAGGAGACCAGCACCTCCCCCTCCACTGCCCCCCTTAAGGAAGTTGTAAACTGTGATGCCTTCTCTGCTCCAAGCTGAATAAACCAAGTGACCTCAGCTGCTCCTCGTAAGTCTTGCCCTGGAGGCCTTTCACCATCTTGGTCGCCCTCCTCTGGACACACTCTAATAGTTTGATGTCCTTCTTATATTGAGGCGCACAAAACTGCACACAGGACTCAAGGGGGCTGCACCAGTGCAGTGTGGAGTGGGACGATCACCTCCCTCGACCAGCTAGCTATGCTGTGCTTGATGCACCTCAGGACACGGGTGGCCCTTTTGGCTGCCAGGGCTCACTGTTGACTCATATTCAACTTGCCATCAACCCAAACCTCCAGCTCTCTTTCCACAGGGCTGCTCTCCAGTCTCTCATCCCCTAATTTGTACATATAACCAGCATTACCCCGTGCAGGTGGAGAATCCAGCACTTGCTCTTGTTAAATTTCATATGGCTGGTGATTGCCCAGCTATCCAGTCTATCCAGATCTCTCTGTAAGGTCTCTCTACCCTCACGGGAGTCCACAGCTCCTTCCAGTTTAGTATTGTTGGCAAACTTAATGTACATTCAATTCCTGCATCCAGGTAATTTATAAAAACATTGAAGAGCACTGGCCCTAAAATTGAGCCCCGGGGAACCCCACTGGTGACTGGCCATCAGCCTGATGTAACCCTATTTACTGTAACTCTTTGAGCCTGACCTGTCAGCCAATTGCTCGCCCAACGTATTATGGACTTGTCTAGCTGTGTGCTGGACATCTTATCCAGAAGGATACTGTGAGAGACAGTATCAAAAGCTTTGCTAAAATCCAAAACCACCAAATCTACTGGCTTCCCTTGGTCAACTAGATGGGTGACTTTGTCATAAAAAGAAATTAAGTTGGTTAAGCAGGACCTTTGCCTCGTGAACCCGTGCTGGCTATGACCAATGACTGTATTGTCTCTCAGGTGTTTTTCAATAACTCCAGGAATAACCTTCTCCATAATTTTACCAGCCACTGAAGTGACACTGACAGGCCTATAATTACCAGGGTCTTCCTTCTTGCCCTTCTTGAAAATTGGGACAACATTTGCCAGCTTCCAGTCAACTGGGACCTCTCCAGACTCCCAAGACCGTTGAAAAATAATGGAGAGAGGTTCCACGATGACATTGGCCAGCTCTTTGAGTACCCTGCGATGAATCCCATCGGGCCCCATAGATTTATGGGCATCCAGCTGGAGTAGCAAGTCTTGAACAAGTTCAGGGTCGGAAGTTTATCATCCCCCCAGTCACAGTTTTCCAAGACAGGGCTCTGGAGGTCCCAGGGCCCACCATCGGTGTTGAAGGCAGAGGCAAAGAAAGCATTAAATGTCTCCCCTTTGTCTACGTCCCTATTTGTGAGGTGACTGACCTGGTCAAGCAACGGACCAATGTTATCTCTGATTCCCCTTTTGCTATTAAAATTTTTAAAAGAGCCTTACTACTCTTTTAAAAGCTCTACTACCCATTTAAAAAAGGTCTACTACCCATATACATGCAAGAGGCAATTACAATTTTCAGCCTCTGATCTTCAGTGGACTCAGCAACAGGAGCAACAAGCTCCACAAAACGACCATGCCCTATGCAGAAGTGGTGCTGGTTTCCAGTTTTAGAGATGCTGCTCTTTGGCATGTGCGCATGTCCCAGGCTGGCAGGCCCTGCCCACGTGCATGAAAGTTATAGGCAACAAAGCTTTTAAATGTCATCTGCTTCTCTCTCTTCCATACATGTCTTCAATGCACCAAGTATGCTCTGCAGCTCCTGGCAGCACTCAGATGTAGGTCTGGGCAAAGAGACTTACAAGCATATAGGCTTTCATTTTTCATCTAAGTCTTGTCCATTTTCATGGTCTTACTAGCTTCCACTCCTAACTTCTCGGTGCAAGTTACTGGCTGTGCAATACAGGGGCCACAACACCTTCACCCACTACCAGCATTTTTCAGTGGAACCAGTCCAGAAGCTGCTCTCCAGCAAGCTGCTCTTCTGATCAACACAAGCTCAAGGGCAAGTCCTGCTGCTTCACCAACCAAATTCTTTCATGACACTTTGATCCAATATCACCCACCTGAGAGCAACAAGCTATTAAACAGAGTGAAACCAGAAGATCATCAGAGCTCCAAGCACTATGTATGACCATACATTCAATACTCTGCATTGATCTGCTGTCATGGTAGGTCTACACATAGCTACAGAAGTGCCTCTACTCTCAGAAAGGTCAGCGAGCCTGTGGAAGTTTCACAGCAGAATTAATATTTGCAACAAATACCACGGACAGAGGTAAGAGAAGTGGAAAGAGAGATTGCCCATTAGGGACTTTATTCAACACAAGAGGCTAGCATAAAAGTTGAGCGTACTTGCCATAGGAGGTAATAAAAAGAATAGTTCTTTTCTTCTTTCAGTTGACACACTTCTGTAAAGCATATTAATAAATAAAATGCTACTAAAAACTGAATTGCATGGCCTTTGCACTAACCAGAATGAATGTGTCTTCCAGGTGAAAAAAATAGTTTAGGTCATCAGTAAAAACAGTATTTAAAGGGTCAACATTTGCATCAGTGCTTGCTTTTAACCGTATCACATTCTTTACTTAATTTGTTCCCATTACCAACTTCACCAGCTTGGAAACAGAACACTGAATTTCTGTAGGAATTAGAATGGATCTCCTTCCTCTCTTTGCCATTCATGTCACTGCTATCTTCTCGCCTGATGGTCATAGGATTTCTACTTCAGACCTCGGGGAGTTCTCTGGTCAGAATGCAAAGTGTAACATTTGCATAGTCTCCAAAGGAATTTTAGTATGGTTAAGACTTGTACAAATATACTTTGGGGCTGCTATTCTTCCATTTATGCAGGAAGGGAAAAAAAAAGTCTTAATCTTTGTTTCCTGTCTCACTGACCCTGTTTCACAACTGCTCATGCATTTACATTTGGACAACAACCACTGCAGCTAGATCTAAAGATTCCCATCAATTCCTGTGGATAGGAGATTGGGCTCTTTAAGACCGTCTCCTAAACTGGTCTTCAGGTCTTTGCTGAGCCAGTGTTACTCCCTTGCTCTCAATGTCACCCGTAAGTTCAATCTTAAATGTTCTCTGGATACACTTCAACATGAGCCCATGACTGGGGAATTAGGGATCACTGCTCTCTAACAACTCAACACTGCTGCCTCTTTCCTGGCAGCTCTGTGACACGGGCTGAAAATGAACCCAGAGACTCCGCTCTTCGTCCCACCCAGCATGGGGCAGCAGCAGCTGGGCGAGTTATCCGTCACGCCTCTGACATAACGCCCCAGCCCGTGCCATGGCCGCGGCGTGCTGGCGTGGGAGGCAGGTGGCACATTTCTTCAGGAAGTGCCGGTGCCTTGGCAAGAGCAGCGCAGCCAGCAAGTCTGATCATCCCAAGCATGCGGCCACGTTTCCAGGCCCCCTCACCATCACTTAAAGAAGCTCTGCTATTCCTGCAGGTGCTCCTGGGCAACAGCTTGGAAAGCAAGTGTTCTGCCATATGGGGCCCTGGGCAGAGAGCCACCGCTGAAGATACGTTTGGCACGTAAGCCTGCTGCTAGGGAGGAGATTAAAGCATACTGCTACGAGTGGCGAGGGAAGACGAGACTCCCACATGACATGCCACTAGCAGCAGATTGCAGGCAAGCGGCGAGATGGCTTCAAATCTGACTTCCAAGATGAGGGCAGCAAGGCTGCTACAACACTGGAAACTGAATTACCATGAATGTGAGTCAACAGGACATTACACCCGAGAGAGACTGAGGGAGACAGAAATGATTCAGTACAAACACTCAGAAGTCTGTGGTTCACCTTCCCTGCAGGAATCCCCATGAACACACTTTCTGTCCTTTCAGCTGTGTGCAGGAGGCTACCAGTGTGGACGAGAGGGAAAATGTCTCTAACACAGCCATGCTAGCATACACATTTGAATAAAGAATTTGAGGGGGAAGAAAATAGTAATGAATAAATAGACTGTCCACAAATTTAAAAAAACAATAGATTTCTTCATTAATTCCTTTGCAGTAACAGTGCACACTATTACTCAATTGCATCCTTAAGTGTGCTTGAGTTATACTATGCATTTGTCTCTCTGCTCACTGTTCACTAATTTCCTTCTAAATATAGGAACTTTCTTCTGTAATGGCATGACTTAATTCACCATGGGAATTGTCTTCTTAAATTTTATCCACAAATAAGATTATAACTGCATACCAAATAGCAAACGGTCACAGTGGAAAGTTTATGAACTAAAATTTCTACATAAGAATGAGACTGCAACTATTTGTGAAATAGAGGAATTCAGCAGAAGAGGGGGATAAATTCATTATTTACACTTACAATCAGAAAAGCTATGGTTCTAAAACAAAATTTTCTTGCAAAATTACGCTTATACTGTGTGTTGCACTGCATTGCATAATGCCCCAGGAGAATACCTATCTTAATTAAACACCATGTTGTTAGAGTGTTCTAGATATATTTACAGCCTACATACTAAAGTGTCCTGCAGAAAAGATCTGGCACCTTGGAGTTTTGGCAAGAAGGGAAAATTTAGTTAGGTCTAGACACAGATTGGTTTGAGCCTTTGAATATTAATAAATAACCTCACATTCCTGGAGTCAGCGAGTACATTAGTTGCTGCTTGCTGTCTATCAGCAAAATAACTGTCATTGATCCCTTAAATACACTGCCACTAATTAAATTAATTACCAACTATAAGTGCAGGCTGTTCCAATAGGACTTCTTTGATTACGTAGCTCAACTGTTTTCATCAAAACTTCAGTGTGCTTAACATCAACAATATATTTAGGCAAGAATTCGATGAAACAGCATCCAAAAGAACTACACATAGACCAGCTGAACTGTGAGACAACAGAGCCATCTCACTGAATCCACTCCCTATGTTAATAGACTAGCAGAGCTCTTTCCTGGCAAGATTGACAGCATTTGGAAAAATACAATACTGAATACAAACCCTGCAACGTTTAAACATCATTCTCAAGCCAGAGCCAAAGAGATGGTATCAACTTCATGTTACAGGAATTTCAGCTGTGGTACCATTTTACAGTCACTCTATCACACGTGCTTAAAAAACCACACATCAATGTTTAACCGTAAAAAGGTTTTGTAACATTATATAGTACAAGCATTGAATCAGAAAGTTGTGGTAGATGAGGAAGAAAACAAACAGTAGGCAATGGCAAGTAATGTAAGGCTGTCTCTCAAGTACCTCATAGCAGCCTGGGTGCAGCCAGCTGGGCACTTTGCCTTGGAAACTGGCTGCTGAGGTGGCAGGAGGCCACCCTGACCATCCCACTCTACCTGGCTGCAGGAATCCCCACCATTGGGCAGGAGTACTGCTCTCAGGCTGTGCAGCATGGGAAAGCAGTGCCTGAGACAGTACCATTTATTAGCGGTCCTTTCGGATGCTAGTTATATTAAGAAGACATCATAGAAACAGTGGGGTTAAAAAGGAGACCCCCTGACGACTCCAGATGTGCAGGTAAAGCAAACATAAAGGGACTCCCTGCTCAGTATCACACATCTTTTCACATGCAAGGGACAAACCACTATTTGGAGGGACTTGTGTCATTGCTAAGGGCAAACAGCAACAATTCCTGTAGAAGAGAAATGCAGTGAAATGATACCACCATAATAAGACAATACTGGCACCCAGTGGTTTTTAAAAGAGGTCATGCTTGGGTTTTTTGTGAGTTTTTTGTTTTGTTTTGCTTTGGTTTTGGGGTTTTTTTTGTTTTTTTGTTTTTTTTTTCTGTAAAGAAGAATTTCCTTTTGAAACAGATCCTTGAGGCATCTCCCATACTTTGTCAACTAAGACCAGAGTAAAGACTGTGATTTATTCCTAAACAAGTTTGCAGAAAGTTTTGTTTCAACTTTTATTGATTCAGTTTTGCTTCCGTCCCCTCTGAGTCCAGGTTCCCATACCAGGTTCCCATACCAGGTTTTCTGCAGTAATCTCCCTCCAAGTTAGAGGATTCCTTGTTCTGGCAGTCCTATCTTTAACTTATACTTATGCCATGGCCCATTTTATTGTTTACCTAAGAAAGCATTCAATACAAGACAACACAGTCCCATAAACTTTTTTCTTGGGGCTATGCTAAGAGGAGTGGATTATCTTTGGGCTATGCACATGTTCTATTAATATTCTAAGGAAAGCTCTGGAGTATGAGTGACATCAGGAAAAATGCTTTTAGTCCATTATTTGTCACAGAACACATACTGTTGTGGCAAAACAATTTTTCTTAATCTGCAGTGGTTGACTTACGCAAACAACACCTGCAGAGTCACAGAAAACCAATTAAGCAGTGAAATAAACTGAAAAAGATCTAAGTAGCAAGGGCAAAACACAGAAAATAAAGAGGGGAGCCATTCTCCACTTTTCTCAAAAGAAACGCAAGGACTTAGAGACCACCACCTGCACAGATGTACCTGGGAGGTGTTTATTCAGCGCTGGGCAGCACAGGGGGTAGTCCCACCAAAATCGTGCGCGCCCCAAAGTGGCACTCACTGTAAATATATACAGCTAATTGTTGCATATGCATGATACGTCTATACATATGCATGACCTGTCCCCGCTTTGTATTAAAATGAGTTCCAAGAAGTCATTTCCATGAACCCCTCCCATCCGCGCTTGCGCATTGCCTCCTGGTGGTGGTCGTCGGGGGTCGTGGGGATGAAGGCTGGTGGTTCCTCTTCATCACCGCTAGTAACCTTTTGTTCTTGCGCAGGCTCAGTTGTTCCTCGGCTCTTGCTCTAACAACATGGTCTGTTTTAGCTGGTTTCTTAGGAGAAGTTTTTACTTCTTATCAGGTAGTGTCCTTGTAAGGTGCCAATTAATTTACACAGTAGTTGTGCTGGCCTTGTGAGAAGCTACAGCTAA
>VZTQ01004154.1:133172-168971 GCA_013400755.1 Pelecanoides urinatrix | reverse complement strand
ATGGAGATTTGTGTGCCTTCTTCACTCTGGTGTGATGGATCCAGGTGTTCTGTTCCTTGATTTTGATCGTTGTGAAGGACCTGGAATGGTCCTTCCCACTGCGGCTCCAGAGTTTTTTTCTGTAAGAGACTTTACATACACATAGTCTCCAGGTTGTATGTTATGTACAGGCCCATCCAAACCCCTATTTTGAGTCCCAGCCACATGTTTTTCAATTTCACGAAATGTGGTCCTCTATCAGAGGATATGGTGGCTGGGACTCCAAAACGTGGAATTATTTCCTGTATCAATATTCTAGCTACTTCCCAGGCCTTGGCTGTTCTCATAGGGAATGCTTCTGGCCAACCTGAAAAGGTGTCAGTTAATACCAATAAATATCGGTACCCCACTTTTCTTGGGAGTTTAGAGAAATCGATTTGCCATTGTTTTTCCAGGCCCATGGCCTCTCTCGATATGGCCCACTTTGAGTTTGGGAGTATTTTTGGGATTTGTCTGGAGACAAAGATTGCACTGTTGAGTCACTTGCCTTACAGTAGTATATAAATTCCTAGCTATGATTTCTTTGCTTAATTGTTTATATAGGGCCTCCACCCCCCAGTATCTTTTTTCTATGTTCTTCCCTTATCAGAGACCATATTAGATAGGAGGGAATGATTAATTTTCCTTGTGGGGTGAGCGCCCAACCCTCTTTATCATATGACCCTTCTAGATCTGTGATAAGCTTTTTATCCTCTTTTCTATAGTCTGGCTTACCTTCTAGGGAGATTCTCAATAGCATCATCATCCTTTGGTTGCTATCTACAGACCTGAGCCAGGCTCCACCTATCAACAACATGATTGTAAAAGCTTCTGCAGACCATTACCAGCATAATGGGCTTCTGCTATATATTTCTTTTGTTTTATTTTAAGAACTTTGTCCCCAAATTCTGGTTTTTTAGATGTCTATTTCAAAGTAAACCTCCCACCAATGTATTGGTTTAAAATCCTAATCCCTCAATACCTTTAAGCTTATTCACAAATGTAAAGACATACTTTGCTCAACTGGAATCTTTACTGAAGCAGCAATGCAAATAAAATCACACAACTCACAAAAAGAAACACTGTAAACTTCACTGATGTTCCTTTCTTTACAACAGTTGTCAAACCCTAAAATACCCCGGCCTTAAACCAAAACAGAGAAAAGACAGATGTAATTATCACTTTATTCTGCTTGGCAAAACGGTGGAAAACTGGATGGTTCTGTTGACTTAGAGAATGATGGGAGAGCACAATTTACAAGATGAGACTTGCTAGAGCTTGAAACATCCCCCTCTATCTATCTACTCAAGAGTTTTTTAAGAAGCACTTGCACACTGGCTCACATTTAACTCAGCTCAGTCACATACAGTGCTGCAATTGATTTCCATAAGAAAAGAAAGAATACAATAATCCCCAGGTGCATTGCAGGAAAATAGCTTAGACTCAGACCTCCTTTACAGCAGATAACACAGTTGCCACTGGGCAGGCGATTATAAGGCTCACTTCATCAACGTGTGTTTTACCTCTTCCTTTCTTTTGCTCAGGCAGTCACTCCTCCTTCAGACAGAGATGAGTTTTTTATTTAACTAGAAAAACAATGGAGTAAAGTAATTTTTTTTTTTTTTCACATTTGACCAGTTTTCAGGATTATAAATTCCACTGTATTAAATATCATTCAAACATGAGACCAGATGTCTTCATGTTTACAACACATTCTTTTGGCACAGCTTGTCAAAACACAGTCAGTCTTGGAAAATCTGAATAGGAATGTTTTCATGTAAGTGGTCTCCAGTGTCTTTGTTAGCCCAGGCAGTTTAAACCTTATCGTTTTAAATTAAATACCCAAGGGTCCATTCTGATCATAATATCCTAACACACTCTTTAACTCAGATGCTAGTTCAGCTTCTATCTCTCACTCGTTTTATACCCAGGAAAACCTAATTGTACTAGTTTAAGCAGGCGCTTAATGAAATGGTTTAACTGATGCGCTATTTTCACTTTTGTAGGGAGACAGGGCTGAAACAGTGGCACTGGAAGAACGATGGTAACTTCACTTGGATAAGGGAAGAGCACTGCTAGAAAGCTTTCCAATTCCCAAAGTCAGACTGGGTGCAGTTCTGGGTGACAAGCGAATACAACACCATAGCAGATCCCTCACTAAATGCTGCATTTCAGTCTTCACAGGTGAGAAGGAGCCTCAGCTCATGCTCACCCTGGCCTTTACTAAGGCCTCCAGTGTCCTGCAAAGAAAGCTCGACGACCGTTACCTCATTGCTTGATTGAGAAGGCACCTATGCAGTTTTCATACCTTCTTCTGGTGGCACAGGTTCACTATCCCTCCTTACAACCTCCAGATGAGTTTTGCAAAGAATTAAAAATGACATAACTGACAGGCAAAGAAAAATTCCCTAGCTTAGAAGGCAAAAGAAACACAAATGGGGCTGGGAAAACTAGATTTTAACAGGATGTGCTTAGTGGCTTGAGTGGATGTGATCATTATAAACGTAGGATTTTGTTTCTTAGATGCAAGCATTCAAATACAGCCTTGTTTTCTATACTTGTATATTTGTTGTAAAAGCTTGAAAGGGATTTTTTGGTTAGGAAGATGTGGGTCAACACAAGGATTCAAGAAACCAGTGTATTCAAGGGAACACATGTCTTACTGTTCCCTCAGGAGGTGGCCATTAATAGCTAAAATGCCAGTACCTGAAGTGAATTTGCAAGGATTAATAGAATGAAGAGCTGTTGCACACCTGAATTTAACAGACAACCAAAAGCAAGCCATTAAACAGATGCCATGAGCTCTGAAGTCTCAGTTATTCATACAGTTTAAATTTTTTTCTGAGAAATCTCTTAACTTTAATATATATTTCCAGTTACAGTCACAGCAATTACCAATACAGAAAGAATCAGTCCTGCTCTTGTGGCAAAACTTTGTGCTATATAGGTCCAGATATTGTACCTTAAATTCATGAGGAGAGCACACAATTGTTGCTAACAGCAAAACAAGGTTTTGTTTTGTATTCTGTTTTTTTCCTTTGCCATTCCCTTAGCTCTGACTCTTGTTACAGAAAAGCATAGCTTTGCTTTATGTTGTCTAGACTCTTACTTAAAATCAAAAGCAAATAAAAACATATATTAAAATTAAATCCCATGATGTATCCTTTTAGGCCTGAGGGACCTACTTTGGAACTTAGGTAATCCTTCAGTAAGAACTTAGTGTAGGTTGTTTGTTTGTTTGTTTGTTTTCCCTTAAGATTGTAAATTCAAGCAAGCAAATCTGAGACCTTGTATTTTTCAGCCAATATTGTACAAATTTCTCATGGCTATTTTTTAAGGATGGTGACTTCTTTAATACAGATTTCCAGAAATAATGCTAATTTTGTAATGCATGGATTGCTTCTGTTGCTCGTTTTATGATCAAGGCAGGCCCTCCTTGTCCACTATTTGAAACTTGGCTTTACTACTGAAGCTTGTAAGGCCACAATTCAGAAGGCTGCTGTTTAGAAAACCATGGCAGTTTCAGGAGCTCACTGTGAAATGAATTCTGAATGCACTATTAGTAACAAGTGATGCAACAAACAAACTGAGGTGGAGAAGAAAGCTTTACATGCTGAAAAAAAATCATGGAAGGAAACCTGCTTTCACAGAAACTGTTATGACAGCAGAGAACTGGACTCAGTGACATGACAGTGATGACTCTGTGCCAGGACTCTCAGTGGCCATGGCCTTGCTTCTTGTCTTTTGTCCCCTCCGTGCCCTAACTCCAGACTGAATCCTTCTGAAATCCAGTCCCTTTTTCTTGGAAACAATTTAACATACCGAATGCAAGTACTGCCTTGGTTAGATAGGGTCACAATCTAGGCAGTCAGTATTCTCTGCTCTCCAGGAAAGTGACAGCCCATCAGGAGGTGCAGATGGGAGACTCAAGGGAACAGCTCAGAGGGCTGATACTGTCCCAAGACAGCTTCCCAATGGGGCATAGCTGCGTGGCACTAAGTCAGGTGCAGAGACTGAGGGCATCACACAACTAGCCAGAAACGAGGAGTTCCTCTCTTTTCTAAATTGAACAGTGGCCAGATCTGAGGGCAGGGATGGCTGATGCAGCAAGTGGTCTAGCACAAACCTTCTGTGGATCCCAGTCCACCTCCTGGCCTTTCTCCTCTTTCTAGCTGTGTTTCTTCACCCCGACTGTCTCTTGGAGCCCAGATACTTTGCAGCCCATGTTTCCTGCAAGCCATGGGCACAAAGGAGGAAAACAAATCTATCCTCAGGGTCACTCTTGTGCTTTTCAATGCAACTTCACAGGAAAGGCAACATGCTGGCAATTTGGTGAGCCTTGCAACGTCAAGAGTTATCTTGGCCACCCACTGTGCCATAGATTTGAATTAAAGTTACGTGGTTCAGACAAACGTAGTAACATGATGAAATAAAAAACCCGACTGCATTTTAAAATTCAAAATAAAAATCTGAGAGTTTCCAAGGCTGCCACATCCTGTAAAGAAACAGAATTCAGATGATGCGCAAGACACAGAAATTGGTTAAGCACTATTCCAATAACTTACTAAATTAGTTTTATAATATTCACACATCTGTGAAGAACACCACTGAATACTCTAGACCCTCCTTCAAAATACACCACAAATCTATGTATTCAGAATGACTTTCTAGTAGCTGCTATTCAGTGCAAGGCTCACCAGAACT
Organism: Pelecanoides urinatrix; assembly: GCA_013400755.1. Classification (NCBI taxonomy): domain Eukaryota; kingdom Metazoa; phylum Chordata; class Aves; order Procellariiformes; family Procellariidae; genus Pelecanoides; species Pelecanoides urinatrix. The sequence goes on along the minus strand of VZTQ01004154.1, from coordinate 164,249 downwards.
GAGTATATCTATTTTTTCCCGAAGTGCTCAACTCAGCATCCAAGAGAAAATCAAGAACCTTTGCTCCTTTACTCATGTCTGCTGCTTCAGGTGCCCTTCAAAGGTGCATGACTCACAGCATGTTCCATATGCCTATCAGTTCAAGACATTTCTTTTCTCCTGTCCTTCCTGGTAAAGGGCAGGAAAAGGAAGAGCAAGCAATGGACCTACTGCAGAAGAAAAGAGGATAAACATATAGATTTTTATGCATATATATAAAACACATTACCATGTATGACTTCCCTTTGATGTCTGTAACAGTTCTGCCTGCAGAAACTCATAGTATCAACCCTAACCTACCGTTTCGTGTGGCAAAATTATCAAGCTGCTCACACTCGAGAAACTCATTATACTGACCACCAAGTTTGGTTGTTTGGGTTTTTTTTGACTACACTTGGATGTATAAATCGAACAACTGTTGAAATATACATCTGCATGGACACATGTATGTCTAATGCATGTAAGGAGTGAAGACATTTTCTAGACATAATTAACAGGGCAACTGGACATGAAACCTTAACTTTCTGAAAAAGTTTTTTTAACAGATTCAGAGCAGCATTGCCCTGTGATTTCTAAGGTGACAGGCTGCATCCAGCCTAGCTCAGCAGGAACTGAAAGCTGCCATCATCTAACAGCTACTTACCGGCTCATATGAAATGAACTGACACAGTTAACTTGACCCACATAGGCCTAGAGTCAAGAAAATTGGAATATCTTTTACCCTTAAATAGGGCACAAGGACAGGTGACCAGCAAATGCTGTAATTCCATTCTGGAGTGCAGTCGTGGGTCAGTATCTAAAAAAGGCATTTAAAAGCATTCCACTGAAAGATTTCTGGAATATTTTGTCCAGTACCGATGTTCACATTTTGAAAGTGAGAAATCACAAACTAAATATAGCTGAAATTCACACGTTTACAAATGACATCATAGGAAACTATGGTCACATACTTAATTCTACCAAATGGTGGAATGAGATCTTTGTACAAAGTTTAGTCACACTTAGAACTGTTTCACTTTATCCCAACAACATGTATTAAGATACAGAAATGATCTATATCTCAACAGTTTCCTTCTCTTTTCACTAGCCAGGCAGACAGCAGGCTCTCTATACTCCAGACATATTAGCTGACTTTCAAGGAGGAGCCTAGTAATGTGTGCATAATCCTACGCAGCATGCAGTTCTTTATATTTTACATTCTTTTCACATCTCCAGTGATCAGAGTTTGGCAAAAGAGAAAACAGGTTATAAGACAGACAATGAAATCTTTGCTTTAACCTGGCATAGAAAATTTCTTAACTTTGTTCTCCTGGGATTAATACTTTTAATCTTGAAGGTGCAATACAAGGAGCACTACACGCTTCTGTACCTATCATTACTCATATTAGTCACATCTCTGAAGTTATGTAACAAACGAGACTGTGTTATAATAAAATTCAAGCAATGCTAAAGGACTGTAAAGTCAGAAACCATTTGTCACGTGGATTGGTAACAGAAACGTCAATATGGCAGCTGTGTTTCCATAGCTGCTTAGGTCTCTCTCCTTCTCTGATAATCTTCTGCTTCTTGAAAAGATGTACAGGGACTTTATACCAGCTACCAGCAAATACGGAAAAGACTGTTTTCTTAGCACTTCTCTAACCATTAATCCATACTTTTCAGTGCACAATATAATCAGCATGTAATTTAGAAATTCCTATGAGTTGAAGAAGTATATTATCTATACAGTATTGAAAACACAGAATATGTCAATGTGAAGATTGCACATTCAGAACAGAAGTACTAAACTTAGGTCTAGTTAAGTATTGTCCAGTTGCTAGAAAAACTCTGCAGTTTCATGTTGACGCCCAGGACCTTCATGCAGTTGCTTTCCGTGAGTTTTACTTGTATCACACAATCAGCAGGGGACATGTAGCCATCATTTACAGACTCCCAGTAGCTCTGCACAGCTGTGAAACCCCAATTTACCATATACACTGATCTTCACCCTGTACCACAGCTCACAGCCCTGTCTTGAGAACATTGAAGTTACTCTGAACAGAAATGAGAGCGAATAGAAGCACCTAAAGACAGTTAGATAGCTGCTCCTTTTAACAATCCTAAGCAATCATTGTTACTGACTACTAGTAAAGTGTCAGACATCTGCTAATTACAGACCATTCATTTTAGTAACATTTTTCTGAGTTTCCCAGAGCAATATATTCACACCACTTCAGGGTGGTACATTTTTTTGCACATGAAACCCAGCTTAGCAATTTGTCCTCACAACACCAACAAAGGAACACCGGCCCTAGTTTAAGGAAACCATGTCCCCAGAGCAGTCTGGCTCACCCACAGAACAGCCGTGGGACACTGAAGCATGGCACAACCAGGGAGGTTTAAGAATTGTCATGGAGATCCTTGCTTTACTGAGTAATTCTTCCTCTTCTTTGTGACATTTCTCTGGAAAAAGGCCAGAAAATAGAGAGCCAAAGGACTCTCTAATGGTTGTGCTAGTAAAAATATGTGTTTATAAAGGAACTGGAGAGAAGACACTGATGTTTTTGTCATGTCGTGTTACTTCAGTTCAGCAACACCATATGGGATAAGTTACTGTATGTTTGGTACTGGACCTATATTTATCTCCCATGAAGTGCATGTTCCCAATTTAGTATTTTTTCCTATTTGGTTTAGTCTACTGGAACTGCCACAGCTGCTGACGCTCCAGAAATTCAAGGAAAAAGAGAACTTCTGAACCTATAGCCTTTGTTTTTTTCTGAGAAAGCTCATGCAAGTTAGACCACACCACACAGTACACATTTTTTTGTATGAGGAAATTTTACTGCATGATAATAACCATTACACATTTGGCTCATTTAAGCTCTATCAGCTTGTCTTTCAACAGAGAGAGCAAACAAAGAAAATGAAGAAAAGTGAAAAATACATCTATCAGATATGGCCACATAGCCTACGAAGCTACCTAATCTGAGCACAAACTGACTTCTCATGCTGCGAATTGTGTTGCAAAGCACCACAAAACCACTGAGGAAATCAAGTCAGAGGTCCAGGGTTTCAACAGCTAGCCTTGATCCCCTACTCAGACCTTGAACAGCTTTGGCTGGCGGGGATGGTCTGGCGGTTTCCACAGCGAGCGCAGAACTGGCAACCTTGGGCATGTCACTGAGCACCAGTCTTCAAGAGAAGCTGAAGCTGGCAAGTCCTGAGCATCCACAATGCCTGGGTTTGCTTTGTTATTCTTTTTTCTTCTCTGCAGCTCATCCAATTCTTTATAAACTGAGGTAATTAGCACTTCTCTGCTGTATGTGGTAGGCAGGGAAGAGGCAGGAGCAGCTGTCAGGACCGCACAGAGAAGGGTGGAAGAGGAGAGCTGGATGGAGGACAGCTGCAGGCAAGGCTACCTAACAGCTGAAACTCCCTAGAAAGGCGAGGAGGCCATCAGGAAGGTGAAGGGGAAGAGCCTGTTCTGGAGAGCCTGCAGCAGTCACTTTGTGGACAATAGGCAGGCCAGCCCCGCGGCTGCCCCACACCACCCGGCCGGGCAAACCGCCGAGGGGCCACCCGGTGCCCAGCCTCAGGCCCCACGCTACTCCCTCCCCCGCGCTGCTACGGGCAGCTCTCCCCCGACTGGGGCTGCCCGCCATCGTCAGCCGTCCCACGGGCTGGAGGTAGCCCGCGCCGCAGAGCCTGTCTGCCTGAGTCTCCCCTCAGGCTGCCCGCCGCCATCTTCCCGAGTCAGCGCAGGCCGCCATCTTCCCTCGGGCCTCAGAAAGCCCCGGGCGGCCAATACGTTATGCAAATCTGCCATCTGCTGGTGAATACTGGGAAAGGGATGCTTTATAAAGCCGTGCTGCCTCAGCAAATTCCGGAAGAGTAGTAAATACGAAGATACGGCCACTTTTTTGTTTGTTTTTTAATTTTTGCACGTAGCACACTACGATTTCTCCTACGCGCAGCATGATTCTTACAAATCCATGGGATTTGGCATTTTTGGCACAAGGAATACGCCACAGCTGCTGGGTTCCCTTTGGCAGCACTGCACCCCACAGTTTCCTGACTCCCTGCTCGGCCGGGAGCTCAGAAGCTCTGCCAGGGGCTGTCACTGGGAACAGCAGCAGGGTTTACAGCGCGAGGCAGGCCCCGCAGAGCAGAGGCCCCGGACGGCCATGCCCAAGGATCTGGGCATGGCCAGTGGGAAGCATAAAATCCCTTGGAGCTCCATAGGGATTGGGGTCTCACAGCCCTGGTGCTGCCTGGAGGCTTCTGCATCCTCAAGGACCCCCCCCCAGGTGCTGGCACTTCCACTGCCCACACTGTCTTCTCCTCTGGCTGCCACCATGCTGTCAGCATGAGAAACATGAAGGCCAAGAGCAAGCCCTGGGAATCTAGGCAAGATCCTGTACCTTGATCACAGGATAGCTTGTTAAAACTGAAGGTGAAATAATTTTTGAGTCTGGCAAAACAAACTGTTTGAAAAATGCTGGCTGAGGAGCACTCTCTCTCTCTTTTTTGCAGGAGGTTGCAAAGTTGAGATCCTAGCTCTCCAGCTTAATGGAAGCCTTTTCCACAAGCCATTCTCATTCTCAACCTGAAGAAATGCTGTAGCTTGGGGAAGGAAAGGAAACATACTGATCACATCTCAGCCTTTCTGCTGGAGCTCCCCTCTGCAGACCTTTAGATCCAGCTGTGCTTGTTGGTGATGCTGACATTTCTCCATTAAAAGCAAAACTGACAATCAGTAATAAATACAGTCTCCTTGTTATTTCAAGTAATTGCGTATTAATTTGTACTGAACTAAATCCAATAGCTGAACAAAGAAACATCACCTCTGATCATAGATGACTTTAAATTAAATGTTTTATGACAAACAGTGGATTTTAGTTTGTAACCAGCAGATGGCCATTACAGATTGTTACAACTACCATTTACTTATGGTAACAGGGAGTAGTAACTTCAAGTTCTGGCTGTCATATCAGATGTAGCTTCCATTGTTTACAGTTGAGTATTTTAGCTATCATTCTGTCAGCAAAAAATGCTGCCAAGGAAAACAAGAAGCCAGTCCTGGAAACCAATTGATTGCTGCATGACTGGTAAATTCTTGACAGGTGTTTCTAGATTTTCAAATGCAGTCCTTAGTCATTCCCTGGAAAGTCTGACAGGTGCCAAGTTACTAGTTCAATGTCTTTCATGTTTTTGAATTCTTTCTTTGCTGTTACTTGTCCTCTAAGAAGTAAGGAAATAAGAAGCTTTGAACTAGTTTGCAGGTAACAAGTTTGCCAGGAACTTTCTGCAGCATTTTTTCAGAAATTGGTCTGATTTTTTTGGCTTTGTTTTGTTTAGACAAATCATTTGCCTTCTTCATTCTTTAATATCTAATTTTTGGTGTTGACACATCTAATTTTGTTGGCACATGATATTTCCTTCAAGCCAGCATTGTAACTAAAATACAAAAAGGCTATGTAACATGCATTTCCTTCAACATGCTACCACATCTCTAAGAAGCAAAGTGTTCTTAAAAATCTGTGGACATTGTATGAATGGCATAACATTTTCATCACAAGTACTTTAAGGTGTTGCTACTGCCAATGTCATAGGCATCACATTGATTAAAGAAGCAGTGAATTACACAAATTGCATTTTTGATGCACTGTAAAGCCGGTGTGTGTAATTCATTAGATTTTTCTCATGATAGTTCACAAGAGCTGTATTTATTGGAAAGAACTACATTTGTATTTGTGTTTTTGATACGATGATATTATTTCTCCTGTTTTAATGGGTGTGTGGAATCCTGAGATATTTGGTGTCACCAAAATATGTTCTTTATGCTTACTCTCGCTTCTTCAATATTTTGTATTTCACGGTTCCTATATAAGATGGTGTTTATTTCTTAGTGGCATGTTCTGGTTGCATGTAAAAAAACCCAATGCATCTGCTTCTGTATCCACTTTTACACATGTCCAATAGAACTGCATAAAATTTACTTCATGATTCCAGGTTTACATTTTTTACTGAAATAAGTTTTATCTGACAGTCTGCAATGGCTTAGTTGATAGTTGCTCTTACTACCCCATGTATAAATTTTAATTCCTTCTACTCTTCCCAATGAGTAAATCAAAGCGCCAAGGGACTAGAATAAGGTATTAAAATTTTAAACATATCAGTGAGAGCTGAAAGTGTTGATTCAGGATACCATATACCTTTTGTATGTGAGACCCCATTGTGTCAGTTACTATTGAAAAATAAAATGGCAAGATGAAAAGTGAAGCTTTAATAGATAGAAAACCAAGGAATGCCAAGAATGCCAGTGGACTTCTGTTGACTAGACCAAAAGACTAAATTTCCAAGTCTTCTGTTTTTCAAGTGCTCCAACCATGCATAATTCCAGTCTGTTTCAGCACAAGCAAGTGGCTTGCTCACCAAAGACTGAACTAGAGCACTCACCATGTATCCTTAGCCTGCACTGTGATCTCTAGCACTGAACATTTCCATGCCTTAGCTTTCCACCTCTTAGCACAGACCCTAAAAAAGGGCAAATTTTATTAAGCATTGTCCTTTAATACATGTTAGACTATTTTGAATCATATCACAGAGCCAGTTTTCAAGAAGATGTTCTGAAAATGTTACCTCATGTATAGACATGCAGAACATTAATAAATATCTTAGGATGGACACAGATATGATCCAGGTACTATAGTGGCTGAGCAGTGGTTAGCAGGTACAGCTTAAGGTAGTGATATTGCCTTATAAAGTGGAAAGGATTCTGTTTGAAGGACAAACTCTTGTGCACTGCTAAGTCAATGATTATGATCTGGAGCCACCTGATTTAAAATAGAAAGGGTTATCAAAGCAGTCACACCAACCAAGAATTTGAAAGGCAGGATCAGTTGCTCTGAACTAATGTTGTCAATTGTTTATGAGGGAACTTCTACTTTCTTCCAAAATAGATAACTGAGGCCTTGCTGTTTTGTATCTTTAAAGGGGAGGGTGACAATAGAGCCATTATTAGAAGGCTGAAAAAGGTTACAGGTATAACCCTATAAAATGCAAGGAAAAGAGTTTTTTCTTAGTTCAGCACTGCTCACAATGTGTCATTTCTTCTTAAAAAGAAAGAACCAGAACTGATAGGAAATTACTAAAATCATACAACGTCCTGAAGAAAGTAGATTTTCGAACGGGGCTCTTGGAAAATATCTAGGGCTGCAGCTTGACTCCTTGTGGGGAAAAAAGGTGCGTTTGCCAGGCACTAAAAATTGGTTTCTAAGAAGGAGTGAAAATAGATGAGAACAAACACTCAGTATCTATGTGTTGTGGTTTAACCCCAGCCGGCCGCTGAGCACCACGCAGCTGCTCGCTCACCTCCCCCCGCCCGCGGGTGGGTTGGGGGAGAGAATCAGAAGGGTAAAAGTGAGAGAACTCATGGGTTGAGATAAAGACAGTTTAGTAGGGGAAGCAAAAGCCGCGCACGCAAGCAAAGCGAAACAAGGAATTAATTCACTCCTTCCCATTGGCAGGCAGGTGTTCAGCCATCCCCAGGAAAGCAGGGCTCCATGACGTGTAACGGTTACTTGGGAAGACAAACGTCGTCACTTCGAACATCCCCCGCTCCTTCTTCTTTGCCCAGCCTTATATGCTGAGCATGATGCCATATGGTATGGAATAGCCCATTGGCCGGCTGGGCCAGCCTTCGCGGCCACGCTCCCTCCCAGCCCCCTGCACACCTGGCAGGGCACGGGAAGACAAAAAGTCCTTGACTAGAGTAAACATTACCTAGCAACAACCAAAACATCAGTGTGTCATCAACATTATTCTCACACTACATCCAAAACACAGCACTATACCAGTTAATAGGAAGAAAATCAACTCCATCCCAGCCGAAACCAGGACACTATGTTAATCATAGCCTAGTTGGAAGCAGGAACACCTGAATTAAAAACAATATTGGGATACTAGAAGTTGAAAATTGTTCAGACTCTCTGGCATTTGAGCTCATTTTTAGGAAAGAGACCAAGAGGTTATACTGGATACTGAAATTTTTTTAGTGTCAGCTTGCAACCACATTCTATAAAACACCCATACACACACCTGTAAGGAGTCCTGTTTATTCTTACGCTTGCTCTATAGCATTACTAATTCATAACGTATTGTTACAAATAGTTTCCAGAGAGACAATCAAGAGTCAAATACATGGCTATTTTTCACAATTCATGAGCATTTCTTACCTGAACATTTTTCTGCAGGACTTATGTTGAACACAGAAGTTTTCATATGAATTTTAAAAATTTCAGTGTGCAAATACATGTTATAGTTACATACCATATTTCACCTTAGTTCAGAACTGAGAAGCCAGTACATCTCAGCAGCAATCACCTTTGTAAAGCATTTTTTCACCTTTGTAAAGCATTTTTTCTAATCTGTAAGTTGTTATTTTGTCAGTTACTTGCAGCCTTGCTTCAAAAATAGGAAAGCTGAAGATGAGCAAAGTTCAACAAATTACACTAACACAGAGCAGGTCTACAGCAGAGTTGGAACTGTTCCTCATGTCTGCTGGCCCATAATGTTATATTAGCACAATGCCATCTATATTTTTGAGCTAGATAAAGTCATGGAATAGCCCACCAGACCATTCAAAATCTGTTCATATGAGGATATCAACCTCCTTTAGGTTTTCACTGGCAGTGGCATCCTTGGAGCATTTTAGTTTCAATCACCTGAGTCAGTAGTAACAGTCTGTAATAGGACTGACATGCCATTCCCCACCTCTATTTCTTTCCTCTAGGGAGTTTTGGTCTGTCCACCATTAAAGACTTCCCTTGGTTATAAACTCTGACAGACCCCTTAACTGAGACTGGGATATAAAATTTTTAAGACTCGAGCTTTTGAAATGGCAGGTCTAGGGATCAAAATACCTGGATCATTTAGTTAGAAAGACAAAGTCAAGCATGCATAAGGGATAAAAAACCACCTTGCTCTGCAAGAGCATTGAGTAGGTGTCCTGGTTTTGGCTGGGAGAGAGTTGATTTTCTTCCTAGTGGCTGATACAGTGCTGTGTTTTGGATTTAGTATGAGAATAATGTTGATAACACACTGATGTTTTAGTTGTTGCTAAGCAGTGTTTACACTAGTCAAGGACATTTCAGCTTTCCATGCTCTGCACGGCTCTGCACCCAACTGGCCAGCACGGTATTCCATACTATATGATGTCATGCTCAGTATATAAAGCTGGGGAAGTTGGCTCAGGGACTGGCTGGGCATCGGTCGGTGAGTGGTGAGCGGTTGCATCACTTGGGTGTTTTCCCTGGGTTTTATTTCTCTCTCATTGTTTTCTTCATTACAATTTTTATTCTTATTATTATTCTTATTACTATTATTATTTTATTTCAAGTATTAAACTGTTCTTATCTCAACCCATGAGTTTTCTAACTTCTGCCCTTCCGATTCTCTCCCCCCTCCCACCACGGGGGAAGATGAGTGAGTGGCTGTGTGGTGTTTAGTTGCGAACTGGGGTTAAATCACAACAGTAGTTCTTCTACTTGTGGTAAACCAGGATCCATTAATTATTAGGCATTTAAGGGTCCTATTTTAAGCAACCATCATAAGTAAGTTTATGTTAAATGTCTGAATGAGTGCTGTAAACTGCCTTCTTGGTGTTGTCTCAGGAAGGATTCAGTGAAACTGTACTGCTATCACTCAACTGTGTGTATAGAGAGGTGGAACATGCCATAACATAGTTTCAGTAGCAGCCAAATTATTAACACCTCTAAGTACTGTTGTTTTCTGTAATTAAATGTGATGAGCCTGGGTTTGTTTTTTTCTTCTGGGACAAAGGGTTTTGTCTGTTTGTTTATTTTCACTCTGATGCCCTAGGAGCTTCAAAGCAGATAATATAGGGTCACCACCTTCCTGCCTCTTCTAGTTACTGACAATACCCTCAGTTTTTGAGGTACTCCAGCACTTCCTCTGTAAATTCACTTTGCATTTAAGAGAAAGTCAGACAAATATGTTCCTTCCACTACTCCCCATCTCCTAGAACTCATTTTCCTCTTTTCTGCAGAAAATAGCTCTTAGAGTAAGTGCTGCTGACAATCTTTTAAGCAGGTGAAAAAAACCCTTTCTCTCTCTCTCTCTCTCTCTCAGCTTTAAATGAAATAGTTAAAAAACAAGATGTAAGTGAAATTCATAAGACCTAAACTGAGGTCTTTTAAAAATATATGACATCCTCCAAAGAAAAAGCATTTAAGCTAGACATAGAAAAATACTGGCAAATGAATTTTACAAGTATTTTTTTACCAAATTTTAAATGAAGGTGAAAACAAATGCTGAGAAGAAAATTGACTTAATCCTGGCAATTGAGATAGATAGGTTATATTTTCCCCATAGTTTCGCAGAGTAATAAAGTCCAAATGCTAATAAAAAAAGAAGGTAGGAAGTCCTGAAGTAATTATAGTGGCACAATAATGCATTCTGGGACAGCTTTGACAAAACTCATTAGCTCATGAAGTGAGAAACAATTCTGAAGGAAATTGCTTGAAATATTCTTTGGTTGCTGAATGCCTAATGCAGTCTAGAGAGGGAGAAACTCAGGTTACAGTTCTGCAGCCAACACTAACTCAGGTTTGTTCCTTGTATCTATTTCATTTCATTTAACACTATGGCAAAGCCAGAATAAAAACCTTGTTTCTAAAGAATTGACCTCCTTGGAGTTGTTTCTTTTATGGCTCTAACTGTCAGTATTGTTACCTCTAACAAGTGAGACACAATTCACCACTGAGGTAGAACTGAGATTCTCCAGTAACAGTAAATGAATGTCACATATGCAGAATTATGTTTATGATTCCTGCTGTCCTAGGACTAAAGGAGTTAAATAAGTGTATTCTTGAACTAACTAAATGTAAATATTAATAGAAAAGCAACATCTTGGCTAATGAAAACACCACAAAAAAAATGAATATGTTAAGAATTGTAACATTTACCCTGGCTAAATCCAAGTTAGTGGGCTTTCAAAAAATTATTACAGAAAATTGATTAAGATATATCTGTAAAAATGTTGCATTATCAGCGTTCCCCACTGTGACACATTAAGCATTCATGGTCATTATCATCTTTATTTACAATTTTGATTTTTCTTTACTGATTAGATAGAAACTTGCATTGCTCTTTTGCTGTTGTGTCTAAATGTCCCTGCTGTGAATCTGGATCTTTCTCTTCTAAAACTAAATCCCTTAGTAAGAATACAAGACACAGGCAGAGCCAGGGATTTGTAAACACATGTGAAAAATCTGTATAAGTATGTGACTAGGATTTCTTTTACCCATGAGAAAACATGATTTGCATGGCATTGCTTAAAACACATTTAATAATACAAGCTGTTTGCTTGGATTCTGGCATTTGACCCTGAGAGATGAGACTTCTGTTGTATCAACAAGTGTCTTTTTCACTATTTCTTGTAGATCTCAGACAAGCCAATTCTTTCAGCACACCCTAAGGAAAAATGGAGACTCTGCGTTCACTACAGAAAGCAGCAACAAATATCGATGACAGTTCTAACATGAGATGGAGAAGATGTCCTCAATGGCATCACAAGGTAAGTCCAGACGTGCTTGGCTCTTGTCATTGTTCATTTCATACATCCAATGAAGAGTAAATATGTATCTCACAATTCTGAATAGCACTTCCCCATTCCTCCCTAGCAACTGGGAGTCATTCTTCCCTTAGGTCTTTTTGTCCCTCTCAACTGAATCAAACCAAACTGGTATTGACACTCCTCGTCAGGGAGGGCCAGTAAACCCTGCACCTCTACTTACTTCCTTGCTTGCCTGTCAAGTGTCATTCTGCACAAATTCTCATTGCCATCTCCCAGTACTTATGAAATCACAGGGCCATCTTGTAGTCTCTGCTGTGCCAATGGCCAGCATTCAGCAAATCTGTTGCCTCTCAGCTAGTTTCATCTACCAATCAGGGCTTCCAGTCAGAAAAAAGGGGACAGCATAACAAAACAGTATGTCTGCATCCCATCAAGGTCACTTTCAGCTCAAAAATCCAGTGGAACACATTTGTTCAACACAGAGGTACAAGCACTTCTTCACTGTGTGATGCCAGGCACCTTTGTCCTCATAACACTAGTTTTTGATCCTGCCTGCTACTCATTCCCTTTCTTGCTGTCCTGGATACTCCTTGCTCTGCTCCTTGCTCCTTTAACCACAAACATTTTGGCTATTTAAATTCTTTTAGAATGCATATAGCCTGTAGGACTCCACATAGTCCTATTTGTCATATAAGTCCAGGCAACTCTGAAATAAATTTTCTTTCCCTCTTTCTTCTTTCCAGGGTTTAACATTTATACCCTAAAACTTTTACTTCAGCAGAATTACCAAAGCTGGTTAACCCAGGTTTCTGGGCACAGTTACAATACATGCGTTGCAATACTTCATATATGATGTGAGTATATGATATGATTCTTGACTTTTTTTTAAACAAAAGTGCCTCCCAAGCACACAAGAATGGAGTGAGAAGTGTTGCTTCTTGAGAGAGACAGAGTCTGGCCCAATGGCTACATGCTGTGAACATAGACTAACACAATGAAATGGTGCTGCTAATGATAGGTCATGTTCATTGCATGGTTGGAAGTGAAAGTCATCTCAGGCTCTTTTTAAGAGAGAAGAGAATCCTCTCTGTGGGACCAGATTTTAAATATATCCTAGTCATAATACACAGAGATTTAGCTGTTTCACAAAAGCTCATTAACTCAGTTAGATTTGTGGGGCTTTTTTGAAGCAGAACAAGGTGTAAGTTGGTTTAAGAACCAAACTTATGTGCTGGGTATTTATCGAACCACTGGTGGTACATCAGAAGGAACAAAAATAACCCCTGAGTTATTTAAGAGAATGATCCACTTGTGTTTAACCAAAGCCACACAAGTAATCTTCTCTTCAGCTTTATGCTAGTCACAGCTCCCCAATGGAATTTCAATTTATATCTCTTACATAATCAGAGCACACTTTCAGGGGAGAATTTGACCCTGAGGGAGGCAGGAGGACAGGAGAGACTTGCTAATAGTCATGTGGTAAAAATAGTCTTTTCATAAGCCCTGCATGAAGCACGGAGAATGCCTTGAAACATGCCCTAGCTAGTATCAGAAATAGCCAAGCCAGAGATGAAAAGCATCCTTCTGCTTAAATGTAAAGGGAAAAAAAAACCCTAAGATATTCTATAATAGTCCTCGTGAGTCACTCCAATGTGCTAATGAGTTCGTCATGAGCCACCATTTAAAATGGCATCCCTTTCTCACCAGCACAGAAGCACATCAGTTCCCTGGACATTCAGGTTCTCATGCACCCCTTCTCTCCTTAAATGCAGAATAACTAACATCAGTCTTATTTCAGGGTCCATAGAAATCAGTCCTCATAGCCCAGGTGTTTATTCACAAAAAGAAAAATGAATAAGCCTTATGATCCCTGGGAAGCAGCACTTTCTCCAGGAGTTGGGAGAAAAGCAATTTCTTTCCTGGTTTTGCCTATACAGCATATCTAGTTTCCCTACCCTTTCTGCAGGTAACCTGGCTCTTTAATCACCTGTTGTCTGATAATGGTCGGAGATTTGTCCTGCTTTATGCTTGGAGGGCTACAGATTTTGTGTATCATTCTTCCAAATTAATTACTTGCATCTCTAGACTTTCCCATCAAGTATGGAGCTGCTTATCCAGCTTCCATGGGGATATAAAGAAGATACTAATAAGGTGGGTTTTTTCTTTCCACTGAGGTACAGAGATCAAAATACATACAAGTTAAAAGTCAACTCCTATTAATGGGATAAACACCTGAGGCATGAGGAAAGGACATGCCTAGTCTTTTTTATGACTAGGGAAAGAGTTATATTATGAACTAATGCAACAATTGGTAGTGGTCAAGTATTAATAAAAAGCTATCACTGTTAAGAAACTAAAGTGCCTATATAAATTTCATAAAAATCTCTAAAACCACAGCCAGTCTGAAGCAAATATTTTCAAGTAGGAGTGTGCCTGGAAATCAAACTAAATCAGTGATAATACTGTTCATTTAAAAATACTATAGAAACCCCAGAAAATCATGGCAGAATCATACTGACACCCCACGCTTCTTGTTAACCAGACTGCACTAGAAACCATTAAGGATAGCACTCTGGAGTGTGCTTTCTGAAGGGAGAGAGATATCAAAAGACAGGTAAAAATGCTAATTAGCTAGTAGCCCTAGGCAATACAAAAGTCAAAGAATGGAAAATAAAAATCCTTTTTATAAATACTGACTTACTCTGCCTACATGTTTCCTTGCAGTATGTTCTCGAGTTCTCCATTCTGGGACCAGCATATCATTGGAAGAGGCAAAGCAATGTGCCTTGGTCAAAGTGAGGCTGAGCCCTAAACCCGATGATAGTTGCATGTGGCTATACAGAAGGATACCTTAATTTATCCCAATAGGTAAGTCACATCAGCTATTTGGGTTTCAAATTCAGAACAGTTTTCTTTTCTGTCTCTTCTTCTCTATCAGTGTTTGAGCCACTGTTCCTTGTGTCAAAGCTACAAATGGTAGATTGATCTCTGTTTGGGTGCTAAACGTGGCAAGAAAAGAAGTTATTGGCTCCCTGGTGTTTTCTGACAGACGGCAGGCAGAAAGTAATGTACCCAAAGAACCAGAGAATCTGGTGAATGGCAGAGAAATCTTTTCAGGTTCAGTAGCATCTGAAAATCCTCAGTTTCTCCCTCTACACTAGTTCTGACAACTATTCAGTCACAAAACAGTCTACAAAATGGCATTATGCCAAACTGGACATTTACCAAGTTCGCTCCACTTGAGGCACAGATTTAAAAAACTCATTGAGACAAAGCCTCCATCAGCAAAAAGACGGGGATGTTAAACAAAGACTGTTTTTTACTTCTTCCTGTAAATGTGACATTTTAATTACTGTATGAGAGTGGTCTCGTGATTATGATCTTGGGCTGCGTTTGGGATCACTTGTTTGCATCCAAAGATCCAAGGAGAAAGTGTTCATTCCTACTGTTGAAATATCTGTTCTGCTTATGCATTTTCTTTAATCACTCTTTATTCCCATATTATGTTGCTGAAACTAGGATAATCCTTTTTCCCTGTGAAGAAATGTGAGAATGCATTTGTGTAGGCATCTTGATACATAGTAACTGTCAGAAGCCAGAATGGTAACTTCAATCATGTAAAAAGTATGCAGAACATGCTAACTGTTCTCTGTGCAGCTGGGATAAGTACTGAGTGAAATTATAGCAAGATAGAAGCAGGTGGGACCATAGAGAAAACTTTCTAAAAAGGAAGGGTAGTGAAGCATTGGACTACACCACAAAGGAAGGGATAGAGGCTCCACTACTGAAGGTTATTAAAAACAGGTTAGGTAAACATCTGTCTAGCCTGACATATGCAGAAGTGATCATGACCTGAGGAAAGGAAATAGTCTGGACCTCTGTTCCTTTTTGGGGCTGGTCCAAAGGGATGATCCAAAAGGATGAATAATCCTTTGCTTACAAAAAGCCAAGAGCCCCCCTGTCTCAGTGACCTGTCAGTGTCTCTTAGGAATTCCTGATTGCATGAGACCCTAGAAATGTGGAAGCAATTGTGGCTTATGAGGGTGTCTTTTTGGGGGGGAGAAAGGGTATCTGCAATGCCAATAAATGTGCAGTCCTAATGTGCACAAAAATATGGGCAGAAAATCATTCAAGAATTCTGAAAACAGAAATGAGTCATGCAGTGAGAAGTGAGGAGAGGAAAAACCCATTAAGGCAAAATGCAGATTTCAGTTGAATGCTGCTACAACCAGTGGTGTGACCAGTGGATCTTAGGAGCATGATGCAGGCAAGAACAGAAATATCCCTCAGCTGCCCTCTGTCACTGACACCCAGGATCCTCCACAATAGATCTTAAGAGCAGCCAAGTTTGCTGTTCTTAAGCACTGTAGACATCTATAACATTTTTGCCTGTGTGGGAGGACTGAAAGATGGGTGGCATTTGAGAACATCAGTGATGTTCTGCTCAGTTTCTTTCCAAATAGAAAACTCAAATTATTCTGTGCTGAACTGGGACCAACTCTTATTAAGCCTCTTGGGCAGTCATCCTATCAAATTGAAATTCATTCTCACATTCTCAGACTTGCTGAATGCCGTTTGAACAACTACAGCATTGACATGCTGCGTTATAGTAACAGAAACCCAATGATTTATTTAAGCAAATCCCTTGATGCAGAAATCTCTTTTAAGTTATGTACTTAGGTTAGAATTTCTAAATGTTAACCTGGATCACTTTGAAAGCAAAGTTCCTGTTGGCTTCTCTGAGAACTGTGAGTTCATTTTTTCTTATTCAGGCTCTTTAGAGGTTTTCAGTCATATGTTATATCAGATTATTAAGACCAACCTGTTAGTTTTCTAGCTGTGAGTATTTTCCTTGCAGAATGTTTTAATCTTTCCAGATATCATCATTCTTTCCACCTTCTCTTTAGAAGAAGAAAAACTACAGATTGCTTTACATGATGAAAATCCTGGAATGCTTTCCTTCCACAACAGCTCATGTACTGGTCAATCCTTTAAATAGAGAATAGTGCATATTCTTAAAGAGAAATATTTCTTCTTCACGTTTGCAACATATCCCAGATGACAGTCTTCATACAACCTGCAGGGAGTATATATGATACTTTTTGTTTCAAGTTTTGGTATATTTTCTAACATTTTTAAAATGAATTAAATATTTAAGCTTTTTTAGTGCTGCAGACCAACCTCGAACTGCAGCAACAGAACAAGCCTTCCTGTGATGCCCCAAGAACTAATGGAGCTGAAGAATGCATCTATAAAAGCATAAATCTGTTCAGCATTCCCAGCAACTTTAGAGTCCAGCGAAGACTTCCTGCCACCTTACCAATGAATACCATTTGCGTTTTTGAGGTTTCTGTGAGTTTGTGAGGTATGTATAACATCGTATGTGGTACTCAAAAGAAGCAGTTTCTTAGCTGTAGTTTTCAATGTCCCTAATTACCTTTTTACAAAACTCTTTCTCTGATCTGTCATGCTTTCATACTGCCTCCCAGCTCTATTCTTTTGTGTAAACTATGCAACTGTTTGCTCCTTTTGCTGCAATTGAGTTAAACTGTCATCAAAGATTAATCATCTAACATTAATCTTTCAGTTCTTTAGTAACAAATATGTCATTACTTCTTTTTTATTTTATGATTGTCATTCTTTTAGCCCAAGGCCTCTTTCTTTGGAGTTCTCTCAAACTTCCAATATTTGGGATAGTGTGTGAGAGAAATGGAGAGATACTACGAAGTTAAGAAATGGTGTGCGTGCTTTATGCAAGGCTCAGGAGCCTACTTTCTACTTTCCAGCATTTAACCAGACCCACACCTGTTGCCTCTTCAGCAGCACTCCCTCGGCAAACGGAGGGCACTCAGTACTTCTGAAGCTACTGATCTACTACAAAACTTAGGACAAGATTTAGTCTTTCAAATAAATTACCAAGAATTCTGGAGAAAATCCGATGTTGTTTTTTAATCTTGCTAATTCAGGCTCAGCTGAGGTCTGAGTTTCACTGAACCCGATGAACACATGTGTGTGTTACTTGAATAAGAGTGAGTTTGCACCCAGAACAGATGAGAAAAGACAAGGGGTGGGGGGGAAAAAACACTGATCCAGTTAAAACTAATGCAGCATAATAATAATAATAATAATAAAAAAGAGCAGTTGTAACCAGATCAGACTTTGGATCCAATTGTCCAGTTCATCTCATAAGCAGCAGAAAGCTTGGAGGACCCGCACCACAGGGAGAGCACACAAGAAGCCCACTCTGGAAGGCCTCTTTTGACTTGTATACTTGTTTCCATCAATGTGGAATTACAAGACAAGATCAGCACCCTTTGTCTGCGGGCTGCATTATGTAGGATGGCAAAACACTTTCTGCAGGCCATAAATGCGTAAACAAATGGTTAGGGTGTCCTAGTGGAGGCATCATCGCTTTCTGTGCTGTGGTAACGTGGCCATACGCCAGAGCCCTGGGAATTTCATGTGGCTGTCCAGTGCATCACTCTGCTGTTGGGAAGGGGAGGGGTAGAAGGCCACCAGCTGCTGTCACCAAACTCCCAGGTGAGAACCTGAGATCAGGCAGGTTCTCTGCTACAGTGCTCCTAAGTATTCCATTTGTGGCAGCTTGCGCATCAAGAGGAGGCTATCCTTAAACCAAACTGTGCACAGGGGGAATTTATCTGCCGTTGTTCTGCAATGAAACCACTAGAGGGAAGTGTCAGAGTGGCCTGGCCATGCCTGCTCACCACCTCTGCAAACACGGTGACTATCGGAAGCTTTGCTGGTCTGTTATGATCCCAATGAGAAAGACACTCAGACTCTGTGTCATTTAAAATGCTTTTCATTAGAGCTAACACTATAAAATGAGAATAGGATAGATAATCTTACATCCCTTTAGATGCTAGGAGCCCGGAGTGGTGCAGCATTGAGCAGGATGCCAGCCCACATGGAGGATGAACATACTCTTTATTTTTCAAGAACTTAAGTTTTAACTACTGATTGCAATTTCAAATGAGCCCTCGTAGTGATCTTTTGAGATTGTTTTTTGTTGAAAATAAGTGTCTTGCTAGAATATATAATCTAATTAAAAATGCAGGAGTTTAAACATCTCTATTTGAACTTGAGCTTGTTATCAAGACAAGAACCATCTGGAAAGTTTGAATGCCAGAATAAATAAATATTTTCAAGGATTTTTGAAGCTTTCATCACAGTAATTTTTGTTTTGTTTTATTGCTGGAAATTGCTTTCCTAAAATACTTGAAAGCACATAAGTAGCACGTTTTTTTCATCAATATTTTAACTATTGTTATTATTTTTTACAAATATTGCATATTTATATTTTAGTTATAAGATTATTATCAAAACATTAATAAAAGTGCATATTTTTACCAATATCTATAGTGATATTGCTCATGAAACTTTGAAATATCTTTATTTTCCCTCTGTTTGGTAGTAGAAGTTATTATTGAGTTAATGAATGAAATAGAAATGATGTAGCTTAAGGAACCATCTGACACAGCCAACACAACAGAGATAAGTCTGTAAACATAAAGTTATTTGATAAACTTTATTTCAATCAGTAGAAGTTACCTATTTTTTTCAGATTAAGAGATCCTTCTAAGAGAAGAAGCCGAAGAACTCTGTTATTGCACTGAGCCAGTCAAATCGCAGTAGGCAGAATTCAGTTAATCTATGCTAGACTGAGTTTGACTGTGTTAATAAACTCATTCGTAGTACGATGCAATGTTAAGATGTTAATGCAAAGTATGTGACTGCATATAACTTACAAACAGAAAAAGGAGCAAATGTAAAGCAAAGATGATTAGGTTTGAGATGACCATCTCACTTTATTAAAATCTGTTTCTGATTTCCTTTTTATAGAGAGAGTTGTAGATAGACCTAAAGAATGTATTACTTACTAAGCTGTCAATCCTTTCTTTTTACCAAGGCTCATATATTTATATTGCAAAATACTCCTCACTGTTTTTCTTTTTAAAGTTTCCAGTACTTAAATGCAGTGCTTCTGAAATAGCTGGGATAGATTGTTAAATCACATAACCATCAGCCAATCCAATCCATCCATCTTTAATTCAGGATTCCCAGACCAGCTTCTTGTACATGGCCACTCTCCAGGAATTTTGAATGTGGTGATAGACAAGTAGCTATAAAAGTAATGTATGATCTTTACAGGCCTTGAATCATCATATTAATGTCATGTGAATATTTGGCAGTCCTATTAAAGAAAATATGATCCGTTTGGTAATCTTTTGGCTGCTGTAGGGTCTAACAAGTTGTAATCCTTAGCTTCCCTGCCAGCAAATTCCTCATTAAGCACAAGACATCCTAAAACAAATCACCAGTAAAACCTCTCCAAGATATTAATATGTGTAGAGTTCTTTTAAGCAGATAATTCTAGCCGATAGAAGGCATTTTTTTCTCTTCTCTTTCTACCATGTAGCCAAAACGAAATACTCTAAAGGCTTCCATATGTTGAAAGCTATGATTTGGGTGAAATGGTCATAGTGAAGCACAGGAAGATACAATACAAATGAGATTTAAGATCTTACTACAAACATAAAAATCCAATGTAAAATGTTTGTATTAGTTTATACAAATATCTCTTTTATGAGTGAATCCAAACAGATTTTTTAATTGATCCTTTCAAGATGAACTGGGCACACATAGCATTTTTTTCATGCAATTTTGATGCAATAAATGTGAAGTCCAAGCATTTTTGCTAATATTATTAATGTCAGTTTGGGCTGAGAGCCAGAATTCCAGAGAAAACACAGGGAAATATTCAGGAGAGCTGAATCACAACTGACGTTCTGTGTTGGCAGTGGCTTCAGCAAACAGAAATAGTCATAGACACATTTATGTCTGTATTGTACCAGCATGGCTAGGCAGAGGTCTGTTTCACCTGTGTATGTAGCAGGTATCTTCTCAGGTAGAGGTTGTCCTACACCTCCAGGGACTGAGAAATTGAAGTCATGGGGTCTAATGCAATTCAGGTTGGACAAAACCTCAGGAGATCGCCTAGTCCAACCTCTAGTCTTACAGTTTATCTTACATAGGTGACCTTTTCTTGCCTTGGAGTTTATATACCTCTCCTCCCACAAGCCCTTCTATGACTCTGTGTTTATTTCCACAGAAACGATCCGTCTGCGTAATGGGTCAGATGCTGCCCAAGTTCGACAAGGCAGTGAAATAAAATCCTCCCATTGCTTTTCCAGCTTTGAGCTGTCAGGGGCACAAACTTCAATGGTCTGAGAGCGGGGCTGCTGCTAAGACAAGTGATGATTTTTCAGAGAGGTTCAGCAGAGGTGCAGAGGGGTGTTTCCACCAAGAAGTGGAGTAGGGGAGAAGAGGGAAGGAGGAGGCAGAACAGCTGCAGCAGCTGGAGTTGCCAGGATCAACTTGCCTAGCAACCCCTGTTCTTAGGCAAGGGCATCTAATTCAGTAGCAACAGCAACATCAGAAGCAGCCCTGGCACTCGGTGAGCTGTGTGCATGTTAGGGAGCATGAGAGCTGTCAAAACACCAGCCTTAGGGCTCCGAAGCCTGCTCAGTTTATTGGTAGGTAAACTACATAGATCCGCTTACAAGAACTTATTCCTGTGGTCTGTGCATACGGAAACAACTGTATATGGCTTATTGCAGTGCAACAGCTATTTATACCAGGCAATTGTTGAATGTTATTTTACTAATGTCAAAAAGAAGAGTAATAGAAGAATATATTGGCAAAATTGGTTGTATAATTCTATCTTATTCCATGAATACTGTTATGAGTAATTGTATAATCCAATAAATGATTATCCTCCAATAATATATAGAAAAATAATAGCAGATTATGTGAATAGAAACTATTATTTTTTACTAGAAGTGGAATAAGACCAGGGTGCATTATCACAACATATTCTATTCTGTTCATATGTACCCTAGAGTGTATATTTTAATACATGATTAATATATCTATTATGTTTAATATATATACAGGTATAATGTATATTCTGCTACTGTTGCAATTTAATCTGTACACTATTATGATGCTGTATTCTACCTGTAATAGGCTTATGCAATCTTAATCTTATCTACAATTATATATTTTAACATTTAGATAATTAACAGTTGTATTGTGTTATTAAAGGTGTAACAAAAAGTGACTCATTGAAAGAGTTTAAGTGTAAAAGATTAAAAGAAACTGAGCAGTTTGGAGCAGGGCGAGTCCATTTTAAAGGCAAACAAAAAACCTCTTTAAATCAAATGTCTCTCTGCATATGGTCCTAGAACCACCTGCTCTTTGTAGAGAAAACGTTCTGTAAGAGAAGGATTTGTTAATTGCCCTCATTGTTTCATGGCTAATTTCTGAATAGTTCAAAATAATATACTGATCAAGTTTGTATACCCCTGGGAAGCTGACTTTTTTTTCTCCAGGTGCTGAAGAGAGCGAAATATGCCAGGCTATGTTTCTGCATTTGGTTTGATTTCTTTAGAAGAAATATAAACTTTGGAGATGGAACTCATCCTTCCCCTGTTCCCATACTGTCTTTTTTAGAGTCTATTCATATGCTTTTTTTCCTGGCAGGTGATATTAGTGGAGGGGTGGCATGATTTAGATAACAAAGACTATGACTGTTGGCCCCTGGAAAAACCAGATGAGTATAACATGCTGGACTGTGGAGGTGAGTGAGAGCTGCTCAAGAAACATCATCTCTTGCTTGGGGAATGGTTGAAAACCCCAAATTGAAGTATTCAGAATAATACCTAACTCATGACGAACATTATGTGTGGTGGAAAACATCTGAATCAGTGACAACATCTCTTTCTATAGAAGTAAGTGAAAGAAAATAACCAAAAGATACTTCAGAGCAATTATTTGTCCAATATTCATTGGTTCCAGAAGAAAAAGTAATAGAAACAGCTGAATCCCTTCCCCCAGAAAGAAACTGAAAAGATTTTATCTCTCATTAGAAAACCAAATGCAACTTAATCCAAACAAAGCAGGCAAGCAGCTCAGCATTGCAGCAAATTGTATTGTCATTGCTGAAACTTTGTAGTGTCAGTTCAAAAGTGGACTGTGTTTAAGCCCTCTAGCCAGTAAGCAAAATCACTGGTTCTACACATCATGCTTTTCCACCTTGCTCAAAACTGTGTTCCATGAGTACTTAAAAAAAATCTGAGATCTTTAACCATTTATTCCATTCAGTTTCAAAAATGAATTTACATGATGAGACAATAAAAAATATAATTTTTTTAATGTTGGAAATTGATTGAGATTGAAAAATAATTAAGAAGCAACTGAAATATGGGAAATTCAATTTAAATATAAGAAAAATCTTTTATACTGTAAGGGTGATCAAACAGTAGAACAGGGTGCCCAGAAAGGTTGTGGTTTCTCCATCCTTGGAGATTTTCAAAACCTAACTAGACAAAATTCAGAGCAACCTGCTTTATGTAATCCTGCCTTGAGCAACACAGGGTTGGACCAAATGATTTCTAGAGGTGCCTTCCAATTTCCTGCTCTGTGATTTTGTGACTCTGTAACTGATAAATAGCTGATGTAAAGGAACACTTTTGTTCATGCTGTAAAAGATAAGACTAGAGACAATGTGTTTCAATAGGGTTTTTAGAAAAAACAAGAACACCTGGGAAACTAATACTGATAAAAAACTCCAGGAAATATACTGCTGGGTCACACTCTGACCTCAATATTACAGTTAAACATTTTCTAAAGAGTTCCATTGGAACAGTGACATTCAAAGACTATCTAGATGATTGTCAACTAAGACTTTTATCCCTGTATGAATTTACTATTGCTTTAACATTGAAACAACTATTTATCAGAACAGATGACTTGTTTAAAGCTATTCTTACTGATAATTGCAGGGTGAACTGAGTACTAGGGAAACTAATATGATTAGGTTGCTTAATTAACATATACCCTTTACAACCAGAATGAACTCCAAGCTCTATCCTGCCTTTCTCTGTGGTTCTTCCTTGGCATTTTCTGGGCATTGCTAAAAGCAAAGCAAGAGGCATATACTATAGCCTCATTGCTGTGGATTTGACACAAGATCTCCAAAGCACTTAGATGTGGGAGTATCTATCATTGAAAGAAGAGTTTTGTTTATCTTTGTGAGACCTTTAAAGGAAAGTAGAAAGTAATTTAACTGAAATTTATGCTGACCTTTTGCCTTCATTCTCACACATTCTCTGAAGCTCAGCTCTCTCTTACCTCTTAGTGCAAATTACACTAGCGGTTTTTTAAAAATCTTTGTGTTGTAGTTTCTCTCATAGTGTTAGCATTTATAATGGGTGTTTACTTTTCAAGGGAGATATGAAATCAAGAGGTTATTTTACAATTTGCTTCTTTATATCTGAAAGGGAATTATGCTTAGGGGAAAAAATAGCAGCTTCACTGACAGGGCAAGTGAAGAACACACTTGTAAAAACAACTCCAGAGTAATAAAAGAGTTATAACTGAACAACAACAACAAAAAAGTAAGGTTCCCTTGAAGGGCAGGTTTACCCATCCTCTGAAGAAGGGAATCTAAAACTTCCTGACAAAGTGAGAGCTACACACTTGCGTGATATAAGTAATTTGATGTGGTGTGAATTAAAACCTTCATCCAACAATATGGAAAGAGGTAGGTGAACGAGTGGGAAGATTTTGATAGTGTTGTTTAAGAATATGGATTAAAAACTTCTCCCACCTCTTGTCTCACTTCATTCCCAGGCTAAGATAAGGTAATAAGGTGCTCCAGGACAAGAGAGATGACTGGGATAAATCATCTTTCCCAGTGAGAGTGTGGAAATGGAAAATGGCAGGTGTCTGAATAGCACTCCTTCCACTGTCCTCTGTTCTAGATGTGATATGGTTTTATAAAATGATAATGCTTTCTTAAATATATAATTATTAGTATATGTAATTTATGTCTCATGAGGTTAAGGTGTTTGACTAAATTTCACGTGTGCTAGAGTTGTTTGTTCTTCTTCCATAATGAGGTGTGCCTCAGTGAATGCAACCAAGAATGAAAAGCAATGTTTATTGCCTGATCAAAGAGGAAAGCAAATATATCAGGACAAGCAGCACTGCATTATACTGGGAGCAGAGTTACTTTAGATAAGATGACCAGATTTTTTGTCATATTTCTCCAATTGCTTGATCTTTTCTAAGTGAGTGTCAGAATTGTTCATTCAATGTGCATTTGTGTTTACCTATACAGCCACTAAAATGGATGACTGGTTTGAGCTCATAAAAAGCAATAGCAACAATAGAAGAAAATCACTACAGAGAAAGTTTTACTTTTGTATGCTTCTGTAAAGTAGAAAAGTATAGTAAATATGTTGGCCCATGATTGTGTTGTTTCTAGGCCTGGAGATGGCATGGGTGCAAAGACCTCCAGAAAAGGCTGTGAGTGGGGAATTCTTCAATGTGACCTATGCAGTCTTTGCTTCAGACTACTTTTATCAATATGCAGTGCAAAATGGAATCCTTTCTCACAGGTATTTCCTCCTATAAAAATGCTTTCATGGTCATGAGTATATGGGGATTTTGTGTGTACATTTTCAGTAACATAATCAGAACACATACTCTGGGGCTCTTTGCTAATTCCTTGCATCTCTTGAGCCTCTTATAGCTCTGTTTGCCCTGATATTTTCCCCTCTGCAATGGCTTTGCTCTCAGAGCAGCCATCATGGCATGTTTGCCCATGTGGTCAAAGATATGGCATGTCATCCTGGATCTGCATTACTGTCCCAGTGCAACTCTGAACATCACTTCTTGCCTCTCTTCACAAAGAATTTACAATTGAAGTTTAAGCACAAGTCCCAAACTAACTGTGGCTTATACTAATTTTAAACATAAGTATGTTTCAAGTGCACAACACAGATATGAAAAAGCCTGGCCCAACCCTGAATCCACTGAATTCAGTGATGAATTTCTTTTGATTTCTGTGGGTTTGAGTTCAGTCCAAAAGCTTATATATCAGCTCAGAGACTGTGTTCGTAACTGTAGACAACAGAGATTAAATACAGAATGTTTATGTGTGCAACTCCAGATCACTAAAAGGCTAATACACCCTGATTTTACACTTTTGTCCGTACATAGCAGTTCTCCATCCACATACAGCAATGTCTGGAACAGAGGCTGCAGCTGTACTTCCCCACTTTTTGTGCTATACTTGGTTAGTGTAAGAGATGTTTATGGAAAACTTCACATTTTTCTCTGCCAGTCTGAATGTTCACATTGCAAAGTTCAGATTGTAAAAGCTGTTATCCAGAGATATTTTTTTTTCAGATGACCTATAATCCATTTGCAATGGCAAAAAGTTGATATTGTATTTTGATCATCTGTGTAGTATGATTACACAGTTTTGCAAAATTTGTTTATCACATTTTCTGAAGTTTATGGCTAGTAATAGTTCCAAGAACTTAACCATAAAGCAGGTTTGTTCACTGCTTGGAAATGAATCTGTTTTTCTAGTCTTTCCAGGGAGACCCATTCCCTTAAATCAGTAAGGAATTTGGAAAATTCTTCTCTTTGTATACTTATAAGTATCTTGCACATAGAGACAGATGACAAATATTTAGAAAGAGAAATCTATGCTGCAGTTTTTCAAAGGGATCAAATTTACACCTCATTTTACCTAGAAGACTGTCTGATTGACTCTTAAGCTTACAGTGGCTGACCCAAATATGGCTGAGGCTGGCATGTCAATGTATGGGCGTCAGCATAATTGGGTGAAGCCATGATGAAGATATTGAATAAAAAATACAGAATACAGGATAAATTTAAAGAAGCAGCCATACAGACATATACTGAGCATGACATCACATGGCATGGAATACCCCGTTGGCCAGCTGGGCTGGCTGTCCTGGCTGTGCTCCCTCCCAACGCTTATTTTGTTTTGTTTTGTTTTCTTGAGCTGAATGTCCTTGACTAGCAGGGTACTTAGCAACAACTGAAAACTTCAGTGTGTTATCAACATTCTTCTCATACTAAGTCCAAAACACAGCAGTAGGAAGAAATTTAACTCTATCCCAGCCAAAACCAGGACTATTTTTTATAATACAGTCTTCTCTCTTAAATCTACTCATTACTGGCTAGTTCTTCTTCCATTAAAAACAAACTGAAAAATAAATCCTGGTGTTCTGGCATTGCTTTGTAGAGATCCATCACAAGTGCATAAATTTAAACTAAACCGTACAACTAAGTCTGGCTATATCTACTGAGTAAATCATGTTTGCAGAAAATGATTTTATTTTAAAGCCAAATTTATTAGGGTGATAACCAACTGAAAGTGTAACTGAGGAAAGAGTGGGAAAAAGTGTTGCATCACACATTTCCAGGTAACTACATCCATCTTTCAGGGATGAACTTTCAAAAGGCCCACCTTGTTTTGCAGAAGAGTCTATTCATAAAGTCTACTTCTTGCTCTAAAGTTTTGGTTTGGGGAATTGTATCTGATATTATTGTCCAATATAGTTATTTGCCTTGGCTGTTTGGGTTATGGAGCAAAAACTGGAGCTGAATGATATGTATGAATCACATGCATAGATTAATTGAAAATGCTGAGAATAAAAGTAGCCAGGGACACATATTTCTGATAATGGGAGTAATGGTATCTTCTTCTGTGCCACATGTAGCGGTGCCAGGTAATCCCATCTGGTCATGAAGTCAGTCTGGGGAGAGAAGTGGAGGTTGGTACCTGCTTGCAGCATAGTATCTGCCAGAAGTCCCTACTGCATGGCAGTAGACAGTGGTCCAGCTGACAGCAATCTTCATTGCTCTAGGAATGTTTCAACCAGAAGCAAAACAAAAGAGAAAGAAACGCTGTAACAGTGTTTATTTCACTGCATATGTTCTTGCTGCTAAATTTTCTGTGCAGGATAAAGAATAGGCTCTCATATTCTTGTTGCAGTTTTGGGGAATGAGGAATGAATATAAAAATTTCTCTCTCTCTCTGCTGCTTGGCTAGCAATGCTACTGCTGCAAAGGTGTTCTGTGAGGAGCATGAATGCCCTGCCAACTGGAAAGATGCAAACGGGGAGAACTGTTGTGTCTACCACGCCAACATTCATTCCTGTCCTTTGGCCTTCATGGTTAGTATGATGGTGCAGCATCATGTACTCTGTTCTTGCTACTGGATGAGACTTCACTGTGATAACCAAGTTCAAGTTTATGAAGTCTTTCTGTGATTAGAATTAGACCAAATCTGTAGTTCACTAAAACCACTGTGGGGATGTCTGTCCATTTTAGAATTTTTTGCACTGGATGCTGAGGCTGCAAAGTAAATGGATTTTTGGACAAGGAAGTATTCAGAATCTCTCATTATGCTTAGTGGGGCCAGTTTCATCTCTTTGAAATTCATTGACTCAGATCTCTGTACTGTCCATAGAGAAAGAAAGACAGATAATTTCATTCTAAAGCAAGCAGGACAAATTGTCAGTTGGAGGTGTTACTGTCTCTGCAGCTTATAGAGGGACCCTGAATTATTTTCTTGAATTACTGAAGTTGGGTGGGTTGAGTATCACTGGCTGTGACTTGTAGAACTGAGGCCTGCACACACATGTCCTGAGATGTAATGATTTTTCTGTATTAGATTAGAGAAAGAAAAGGAATCCAAATTCAGGATTACAAAATTTGTTCATGCAATGTAAGTAGGATCCATTCTTAACTTGTCTACTTGGCTCATTATAAGAGCCTGTCCCTCTCTGAATGAATATTTAAAGTTCTGACTCTAACAATACAGTTTGGGACACTTTTTTTAAATCTGTGAGGTAAGCCTTACCTTGCCTAATAACCTTGATGCAGTTGCCCAGTCTTTCTAGTTGATCTTTCTGGCAATCTGACATGTTCTTTGTGATCAAAGATGGTGTAATAGAAAACCTAGTCTACACGTCTTGTGGCTATTTCATATACACTTCTGTGTGAAGGCTTAATGTCTCCACAAGAGCTCTAGCTTACTTCTTGGCAGTCCCTTCTTAAGGAGCTGTTTTATTAATGACTCCCTGCGGGTCTTAGCTGATACCAGGATTTTGACTTAAAAGAGGAATCCCTGTTGGAACCATCACATCAAAACTTTTGTCTAGAACCGTAGTAAAGAACTTAAACATCCCACCACTGTGGTGATCTCTCCATTGTTTTTTATTTTCACAATTAGTTCTGCTTGGAATTAAGGTGTGGAAAGGTGAAAGCATGTAGCCAACATGCATCATCTGGCTTCCTTGTAATACTGTAAATGTTTCAGTTCCTACTTAGACGGAGTCTAAGCGGGTTGGCTGTCATATAGCAAGAAGGACATGAGTATTATTGCATAAGATTGAGCATACGCTTCAAAGCAAGCTTTTTGCATTATTAGAGAGGAGTTTTTGTTGTTTTGGGTTTTTTTTGCAGTGTCATGACTTTTAAAACATTTTATCTTGGTTAACATGAACGCCATTTCTTTTGATTTGGTCTATGTCTTACCGTGCATTGAAAGAAATGCCTGAAGAAATATCTGGAGTTAGGAGGCAGACTTAATCCTGTCGAAAAAACAAAAAAATGCAAGAACTTCAGACAGCCAAAATAATGCTTTATGGTTGCAATTTCTGGGAAGTTTGCATCTTAACAGCTTTACTGAGAAATGCTCTGCAAACAAGCGCAGAAGAGATGCCTTCCTTCCTCATTAAAGAAAAAAAAAACAGCTGCCATATCAAAAGTGAAAGTGCAATAAAACCCCTTTAGAAAAATATAAAAAGTGGGATATGATTCTGTTTCTGGTTGTAATACAGCAAATCTTGAAAAAAGTGTATTAGCTTCATAGAATTACTGCAGTTAAAATTTGGGACCACATTTTGGCTACTGTATTTTAAAAAATAACAATATTTGTGAGATATTAACTCAGTATAGGCACACTTGCTTCTCTCTTATTTTATCTTTTATCACAGAACAGTGTTGCCTGTGCTTTGGCATTTTAATAGATTTGGTTATAAAATATCACTTTATTTGCTGTTAGAGAACACAAGTCATTTTAAGAAAGTAAAAGAGGAGGAGCTAGGATTTTCATTGTGTCACGGTTTACTGACATAACCAATATGTCTGATAAAGGGTAGAGGAGGAATATGTGGTCCATGGATCCCAGATGATGGCCAGATATTTACTCACACTTTGTCTTCAGCTGGCAAAATGAGCCAAAGAAACTGGACTGCCAAGGTAAGGTATATTCATTGCGTACAGGATTTTGCCTGGTTTGCTCTTTTCAGAGCTTACTTGCTAGTAGTTTAGTGCAGTTCATGTACATGTTCCCCATCTCATTTATTTGTCAGTGTTATGTGTGTAAGTGATGCATATGGCTGAGTAATATCAATTCTCAACTGACCTTGGAAGCAACAGCTTTTCACACTACTACTCCTTAGGTAGTTGGTAGAAGTAATAGGGATGGGAGGGAAGAGAATAGCCTAATCTGTCCATTTAAGGCCTACACTAACAATATATCGCCCTACTGACTGGACTGTATTGCATGTTAATATGGTCATTAGGGGTCTTCTGCCCACCAGAAGTAACAGGGAAGCAAATACAGCAGAATGCATAGACTGACAGCCCTGCTTGGTGAAAAGAATACAGACCAGGAGGGGAATCAGACCTGCCTTTCCCACAAGAGTTGTCTCCTGCTCCTGTTTTTCTCCCCAATCAAGGACATCTGTCCTTCCTGATTCTGAAAAAATGCACGCATTCTTTCGCAAGACACCACAATTGGACAATGGTTGTTAAAATAGCCTACTGTATGTAAGTGAAGTTTTGATGTTTGCTGCTTTGTTTACTTGTTTGGCAGGTTGTTTTAGTTCACGTGGGTGTGACTTCTCTCATTGCACACATCAGAGTTGGGAGAATGCAAGTTGCTCTGGAAGCAAAAACCACAGTCCTTCCTGCAGTAGGTATGATATAAAATGAAGATGTGATAGAATTGCTTATTGAGTGCAAATCGCAATGCTTTTATCATTCATGCATGTTACCAAGAGCAAAAGGGACTCCTACCCACCCTTACCATTGAAAATACACAAAAATCTTCCTAAAATTTTTCTTCACGTAACACTGAACGTCAGAAAAAGTATTTGAGCTTCTAACCTGTGTATGAATCTAGAACTGTAGGAAGCCACTCTTGTCAAATGGGTAAAGTCAGATACCACGACCAAAGGCTTCAGGTACTACAAGGCTTGTCTGCAGTTGATGGGAATGTGAAAATGTTCTTCCAGCTAGTTTGTTGTCAGGATCTGGACAGTCTTCATCTGAAGGGGAGCAGACTAGCATTAGGCATATTGGAAAGGTAGAAATCCATCTTGGTTCCTGTGTTCACATTAAAATTCAATTGCTCCCAAAGGCGTCAGTGTTTCGTTCACTTTCATATAGCTGTATGCAAGGAAGCAGCAATAACCATAACAGTTTTTTTAGCTATGGAAAATTTTAAAAGTGGACTTTTAAATTTAATAAATTAAACACAC
>VZTQ01004154.1:105731-133141 GCA_013400755.1 Pelecanoides urinatrix | reverse complement strand
GGAATGTCATCACAGTACTCTTGTTAGCTACTCTTCTAGAAGTTTGAGAGTATATTTCCCAATGTTACTAAAAAAAAAAAAGAACCAAAGCACCTCCAATGTGGATGGAAGTATTTAGCTATTAAATTTGCTATTCATTTCAAGACAGCTGCAGCTGAGTTTTCCAGGAAACTTACAATTTATCAGAAAAGAAATTTAAAAAATGCAGCTCTACCCCTGAGGCAGAAAGTGACTTCTGTGATTATCCTGGTATTACACTGGAATCAAATGGACTGAGGCAGGATTATTACTGAGCAGTGGATTTTGTTTTGTTGAGGCTTTTTAAAAAAAATATATTACACAGTGACAGAATAATACCTTCAGCTCATGTCAGAAGTGCTGCAGTACAGTATGATATTAGTTTAGCCACAGAGGTAAAATTGAAACACCATTCAGGACTTGGGAGAAGGAGTTTTGTCCTTTAGGGCTTTTGTTTTCAATCACATCTGATACTGCTGATAGTTTTCATAAGACCTTGGAGAAAAAGAAATCCTTGAAGTGTGGGTTGCACGGTTTCATTCTGCAGTACCAAGTGTCTTCTGCTGCAGCAGAGGAAGGGTCACCGGCTTCTGGGGATCTCAAGGGCTGGATTAAGTACAAAGAATACAAAAGACAATGTCTGCCTTGAGGAACTTTAAGTCTCAGAAAAAAACAGATGGACAACGAGAAAGAAAGTAGTGATGAAGTGATTTATACACAAAACGTGTCAAAAGCTCTGATGTCATTAACAATTTAATCTGATCAAAGAGATCCTGTATCACTTTAAAAATTCAGATTATTCTTTCAGCTGCTGGGGTGCTATCTCTGGATAGGAAAATTTATTCTTCAAAATTTATTCTTTCTGGTACTCTGAGTTTTCCCATCTGAAGAACCCTGTCTTTAAATCTGAATACAACCTTGTGGGTGGATGAAACTGACTTAAAATATTCTGATATGTGTTTCCTTTTCCAATTAGTCTGTGGAGATGGCTTTTGTGAGGAAGAAGAAGGCTGCTCTATCTGTCCAGCGGATTGTGGGGAATGCCCACTGTCTGCTGATGCTAGGATAGCAATTGCCGTACCAATATGTTTAGTCTGCACTGGCTTCATTTTGACAATCATGGTAAGTATCCTTTCTCTCCTCTTCTGTTCCCTTTCTCTTACTTCCATGATTTGGTTAGTTAGAGTGGAGCTCTCTTTTAGTAGAGGGATAGATTTTCTTCATCAAGAACATGTGTGCTATGGAAGAAAGCAGAAGGAAGGGAAACAACATTTTTGGCTTCTTTGTGAGGGGAGGCTCACTGGGCTGGGAATTTTCATCCTCTAAGAGAGAAGACTGAAGAGGAATATAACAGAGAGATGGATATATAATGGTGAAGGAAGAAGAGGTTTTTCACAGCGTGGGAACTAGGAGGTGCCAGTAAAGTAAGAGTACTTTTTACTGAGAATAAAACTCTGTTCTGAAATTAACTGCTTCAAAACCCTATGGAGGCCAGAAGTATAAATGAATTAAAAACCAAATTAGGTAAATTCATAAAGGGATTAGCTCCACCAGAGGCCGTTNGTAACTGAATCAGTTTGGTTAAGTTCAAAGTTATTAATTTTGTGTAATAGTTATCAGTTATTATAACAGACTCATGAAGGAAAAACAATAGGGAGTGAGAATAGAGGACTGTATGAATATGGGAGAAGTAGTTGTGGATACCTTTGAATGAAAATGCCTGTATAAAGAGGAGACAGCATGCTATTATAGCTTATTACTTCACAGTGCTTCTGAGAAAGAGGATCTACATTCCTTATGTGTCTGCATCTTGAAAAAAAATACATTTCTGAATTTCTTAACAAGGATTTAGCAGGTGAATATGGCAGTTGTAGCGTCACTATATTGACTGTGTACATAACAGATAATTTATTTGGGGTTTGGCCTATAAATCCTGTAAATCAATAGGCTCCTCTTTCCTCAGGGATTCCTCTTTCCATCTTGTACTGCAGTTGCAGTGAGTATCTGAGGTAGGTAAGTGTGCTGAGATAGAACGAACAGGAGAAGGCTGATGGCCCACCAAGTAAGGTACTGCAGGAGGCCTGAATCACAATTAGTTTTTTTTCTCTAGTCTGTGCCTTTCTGTGTACCTTTGTGAGTTAGGAATGGAAGCACTGTTGAAAACTATTTGAGCATTTATAATTCACAGGGCAGTTGTGACAATGTGTTTATAGTAACTGTCCTGTAAAACCATACAATCTGATAGAAGTGTGTAATTGGACAGATGAGAAGTTCAGACAGTTTTAAACATTTGACATTTTAGAAAGAGCAGTGGAGTTTCTTGGCCTTGCATAGGTTTATCTAAAGGTCTTGT
The DNA here is from genome assembly GCA_013400755.1 of Pelecanoides urinatrix. Lineage (NCBI taxonomy): Eukaryota > Metazoa > Chordata > Aves > Procellariiformes > Procellariidae > Pelecanoides > Pelecanoides urinatrix. Next base: position 130,770 of record VZTQ01004154.1, on the reverse strand, counting down.
AGCAAAAATTACCTATTATTTCTACTATTTTTCTGTAGGTTTTGAGGTTTATTTTTGTATTCTTACATTTCTGTATACTTTATTCCTGCTAACTTCTGCAGTAGCATCTTTTTTTTATGTTTTGTTTAGGTGATAAGTAAACAAGATAGGAAAGATCCTTTTATCCAATTCAGTAATTAATATCATGTACTGCCTTCTTTAATGATTCAAGTAGATGAGAGGATTCCTTTGATATCAGTGTCTGTAGCAAGACTAGTGATCACTTCTAGCTAATATGTCTTTGTTTAGTCGTACCTTGGCAAGATAAAATGTAGATGTCTTTTCTCAGAAACCTTTTGAAATAAATGGGATGACTTAATTTTGATTCAGTGAGCTCTATATTTGTCATAAATTCCTACCAAAATATTGACACAATCTCCACACCATATTCCTTGCATATTATCTGGGCTTTTGTTACCTGTTTCAGTGAATGCATAATTCCTTATATTAAATTCCACACTATAGAAAATGGTATAATGATGGTAAAATGCTGCTTTGGTTTGACATTTTGGCATTGACTGCAGCTATAACAGCTGTATAATTTAATTTGCTGATCCTCTTTTGAAAGCATGTGTTTACACTTTCTATGTTAGTTTTGCATGTCAGCTCTACAGAAAATCAGCTATTAGATCGATGCCTTCTTTACAAAGTAGCCGCAGAATCCCTACCTAATATTCTTTATGCTAGAGTATTTGACATAATATGACCTCATTTGTGGATCAGGGGCTGATTGTGTTACAGGATATAAGATGTACTGCTCCTTATCTTGGGGTTGTGATGTAGTGTGTTCTTGTCATGCACTTAGATAGCATAGGACATTTCCATGACATGAGGTGATGTAAACCACTCATCTGATGTCCCGGCTGAGATGTAAATGTAGTGCATAAGAAGTTTTGACAATAATGGAGAGTTTGTAGCCAATGCAAAATATGACATGCAATTACATTCTCGAATATAGAATGTACAGTTCTTAAGATATATATTAGATGTTGTTTGCTTCTAAGTCTGTTATTAATACTCTTGGTTCTAATGTTACTCATAAAACATGTGTTGGATGCTTAAACATCAGATTTGTTTCAACTTTCATATTTGAAAAAAATAATTGCTGGTTTAATTCCTTCAGTGAGTAGGGCTACATCAGGAATGAATGTTATTTATTTTTGTAGTGGTTTCAATATCAGAAACAAAAGATGTTTTGGGATGAAAGCTGGATTATAGACTTCACTTGCATCAAACAAGGTTAGTAACTTGTCATTTGATACTATGATCAGTTCCCTTAATAATTTTGATAAATAATCTCAATCATAAGTACATCATCATGTTTTAAGGGTCTTACAAAAGGTCAACCAGTTTGTGAAAGACATATCCAAAGTTTCATCCCTGTAACCTCTGTGAGCTGATCACTGATGTTTTTGTTTCTTGAAATTTTAGATGTCAAAGTTATTTTAAATAGTTTCCTTCTTTTTATGTTGATTTGTCAATTAAAAAAGACAGGCCTATCCCAAAATAAACAGATAACCTCTGGAATGGGACAAAATAAATTACAGTTGCTTCAGTGGATGTATCATTCTGTATAATTGGTCTCACTAAATTGCCCTGGATTTGCACGAATATAATGAGGGATATAATGAGATCTTAATTTCTCTCAGTGACAGACTTGCTGCAAAAAGTAATTCATTGTGGCCAGAGTCTTTTTCATTTTACTTTCTGGATATAAAATATTACTTAATTGGTTCTAATTAAGCAAGTTAAGAATAAAATCAGATGTTATTATATGCTTTACTACACTGCACTTAAAATAGGTATAGATTATTTACTTTGCTGTTCATTGTTTTACCATTCAGAAGGAAAACAATGCCTAGATCCTTAGAAAGGTTAAATCTGTAGAAATCTGCTGAAGTTGATAGCTCTGTGCTGATGTACACTCTCTCACTTTCTGTCTCTGTGAGGAATTGCTAGAAAGATGTCCACTTTATCTGTGTTATGTCATTGTGTTGCTAGTAGAAGTGTCAAGACATTCTTGTGTTAATATATAGTAGACATACCTTCAGCCTTGGACTTGAACATTAATTTCTGTGTAGTTTTGATATGATATCCTCATTACTGTAAAGAACAGATGTTGTCTTAGAAATTAATTTGAATACATAAACCAGACTGAATTTCAATCCAGATTTGTGAAAACAGAAATGGAACACTCAAGGAAAAGTGTCTTTCAATACAGCAAAGAGGAACATGAGCAAATTTTCAGCTGATAGTGAATTAGAAGAGGTCATAAGCATCACACAGGAGGAGAAACAGTAAAAAGAGACTGAGGGAAATTAGAAGCATGATCAAAAAATTACATATTAAAAATTAATTTGAGAAATCCAAGATGAAGGATACAGTTTTCTTGGAGAGGAGCCTGTGAAGCAACAATACTATTTAAGACTTAGGAGTGATAATGAACAACTGAAGAGTAATCAGAGGACTGATAATATGATGAGACTTGGAAATAGACAGTATGTGTCCTCTGGACAGAGCTGTCCAGAGATACCTATAGTAGCCTGAAATGTACAGTTATGTAAATGGAAACACATCAGCAGTGCTATAGCCAGGGTATGTAGCCTGTATTGTGAAAAATTAGCTTTATTTTTTTCAAGATAACTCCTTTTTTGGTGCATTGCACCATATATATATATTATTTAAAAAAAAAAAAATATTCTTATTCTCAAAGCTATCTCAGAGATCTCTAATATATTTCTGGGTAGAATGCTGTAGAAAGACTCCAAATGTCAACATAATTTTGAACTGCATATGGACAATACTATGGTGTGGGAACATGGCAGTCCTGATGCAAGGTGAGATGCTGAACTTCCTCAGAGACACTTTATTGGATACTTGGTACCAGGGAGACTTGGGAAGTTTCAGCAATGCTGAGACTAATTGGCAAAATCTGGGTTTTAATTGGAGATGGTGAAATGATATGTAATTCATTAAATTTGTTTTGAACTCCGTTTTGTTACCTTGAGCTGGTCAACAGAGATTAAAAAACATACGTTGAGATCACAGATTTTTGTCATCTGACTATTGTTGTTCTTCTCTGACTTCCCTCTGGTGTCAGAATCATTTCCCACATCCCTGTACTTTACAGTCTTCTAGGAGCTTCAAATAGGCTTGTTAAAATATGGCACAGGGCTTGCTCTGCTTCCCTGGATTCTGTCCTCAGCATCTAAATAGCAGCAAGAGCTAATCATCCCAAGAGCAGAGAAACTAAACTTGCATCAAATCCTGAGGATTAGTGGGAAAGATCTCTGACAATGAATCACCTCTGGACTTTTTTACGTTTTTATGCACCAGTCACATTCCAAGCAACAGCTTTCTGTCTTTGTTAACAAGACCAGCCAAGATGAAAAGATTTGGAGAATTCCCTATATTTGTATGCCTCTGGAGTCTCTACCTTTGGAATAATATGCATCTTCAGGTACCTTTTCTCATCCCACATCCCATTTAGATCACATAGTACGGACAGCAACAGGAAGCATGATGAGTGCTCCCCCAGCACCCAGTGATTCCAATGCCAGCTGTATCACTGCTCTGAGCTCCTGCACAGTGGCTGCTCACATGTCCAGGAAACAGTACTTCACCCAGATTGGGAGATAGTAAGTCAGTATATTACTCATTTACTGCAGTACCTAATATACTACAGTTTCACCTTGCTTTCTGGTTCTTGCCACTTTACTGCTGACAGGTAGTGCAAAAGCTTGCATTTCTCTTGTTAGGCCTAATCTAGTAAGTTAATATAATCATCTGACTTGCGTACCACATACTGGCTGTGCCATATTTCATATGCCAGGCTTCTGTTTTGGTTGTCATTTCTCCTTTTCTCTTGGGGACTTGTTAAAAGGCTGTGGCTGCATAATGTGTCTTGCATCTGTTAATGAATGGCCCTTACTGTTCAAATATATTTGGAACCAAGGCTTTTATGCAGCCCTTCTTCTAAAAAGCAGGCAGAGCACAACCAGATTCTTGCACTAAAGAGTGGCATTCTGTACAGTAGCACATTAAAAATCTTGTCCTTAAACCAGCTGACGTGACTGAAGATACAGAGCATTTCACCTCTAGATCACATTATAAAGATGCACGTAACATAACTATGCAAACAGTTTAGCCATATCCTGCTATCCAGAAAGCATTTCTTCCCATAAAAAAGATAATGAGGGGCTAGGGGTGGAACACGTGCAAAAACAGAAGTAATACCTACCATTTGAATACACAGGGCAGGATCTGTGCTTTGCAGGATAGAGGAGTTTACTTAGGATCATCAGCTGGGGGAGCAAGCTGCCTTTTCAGTTCTGGAAAACTGCAGCCACTTTGATGAGACACAGTGTCCAGCATAGATCTTCTACGGTGAGCATTTTTTGCTTCTTCTTTCTGAATGATGACATTTTCATCATCATCATCATCTTCCTCAGATGAATCAACATCAAACACATTCATCAAGGGTGAAAGATGTAAGAACAGGGCATTCAGTCTCATTGGCAAAGCAGCTACATCTGCTACACCACAGACCCCGCACTCTGTATTTATATGGTGGGTATCACTTAAATTCCTGCACATATCTCCACTGGATTCCTTTATTCTTCCAAGGTAAAATGCTTGGCTGTCTATCAAACTCAGCTGTTTCATCACTGAGAATGCTTCATCCCGTGAGAACAAAAGGATGTTAAATATCAGTGGTGGATCTCCAAAACAGTAGACAGAAGCAACAGATAGCAGGGGTGTTGCTGTATGTGTTTCACTAGCTCTGACATTTCCTTTGCTGCTACTCCATCATCCAGCTGCCTCAATTCTTAACATTCTTATGTTCCAAATGTCATCCACAGATCAAGGATGCTTGAATATATTTACTAATGTTTCCCTTATCATAGAAACAGGGCCCTGTCACCTGTCATGTACTCAGATTCAGATTTACGCCCACATATGGATATGCTTAAATTCTGTACTTCATCTCTGGAACTATGAAGCTGCCCACTGTAGAAAAAATATCCAGTCCATTTTTGTAGTCTGGCAGGCTTATGAAGTTGGCCTCAAATCCTGTGAACAGCATTTTATTCTGTTTCAGTGATGGTAGAACAGTGGCCATAAAGAAAATATTGAAGAAGGCATTCACACTGTCCAAATCCATACGTAAAGAAGTAAAGCAAGTGAGGTAAGAAGTGAAACCTGAGAAATGTATGTTTTTCCATTTTTACACTGGTTCTTTAGGGGTTACAATCTGTCCAAATGTGACTGTAAATTCATATTCCTCTTCCTTTCAAACTTTTTTTTGACACCAGATCAAAATCTCCTAATGCCTGTTTTAATTTTCTTTCTACATGGAGAGATAAGGCACTTGGTTTTCCAGTTACCCCACAAAAAGCAGGAGGGATATCCATGAAAATTGCTGGTATGCTGTGATTTCTGTTGATTTTCACAGGGAACTTGACCATCCCAATCTCTGCAAATTCATTGGAGGCTGTATAGAAGTGCCAAATGTTGCCATCGTGACAGAGTACTGTCCCAAAGGCAGCCTGAGTGATGTTCTGCTCAATGAAGACATTCCTTTGAATTGGGGCTTCAGGTAGAAAAAAAACTTTTGAAAAGCTAAATGACACAAACTGTGCTATGTGCTGTTTAGGTCAAGATGTTAATTTTAGATACGATCCTTGGATAGACAGGCCTGCACTGTGATATGGAAAGTATGAAGAAGAAAGAAAGAAAGTGAATTCAAATATCCAGCCCAACTTGTCTTCTGGATTTTTGAGCAATCAAATATTTAGTGCTGGTCATGCTAAGCCAATGACTTTTCAACCCACCTCTAGTTATACTGCAAAACTGGTTTTTTTCCTGTTCCTTTTTTCCCATATAACTTCATTTTGTTCCCAAATTTCTTGGGCATCCCCATTTAATTAAAAGTCACTGCATCTCTGTTCGTGAAGACAGACTGGTGAAATTATTAACATACCTACAAATGCTTTATTATATTTACCAATACAGAAAATGAGCTCACATTGTCAATGAAACTTCCAGAAAGGCAATGACATTGTTTTTTGAGAATAATCTTCTTGGCACACTCTTTCTACTTCTGCCTTATGTTTGCCTTCAGCAAAGAAAAAGATTGTAAGGGAGGAGACCCTCCAAATAAAGTGAGAAAGTTAATAAAAAATTGTTTCTCTTGTAAACATTTGAAAGCACTCTCAAGGATGGAAAGGTACTGGGAATTTCTAGAAGAAACTCAGCTGTCTTAAAAGAGGCTAAAGGCCTGTGGACTCAGACAACTGAGTGGGAGCTAAGGGCTTTCAGCAACCCACCTTAAGTGTTCTGGAAAAATGAGCATGGGGACACAAATTGAAATTGTGTAGCAATTGCAGCCATAGGGAGGCTTTCTGTCAACTTCAGTAGGCTTTGGACCACTCTTGAGTGAAGGTTTGGTGGAAATACTAGCTCATTGATTTCTGCCTTTCAGGTTTTCTTTTGCTACTGATGTTGCGCAAGGAATGGCCTATCTTCACCGCCACAAAATGTATCATGGACGGTTGAAGTCTAGTAACTGTGTGATAGATGACCGATGGGTTTGTAAAATTGCAGGTAAAGAGAAGATAAGAAACAAAATTTCAAAACTGCCCAGCTAACCCACTAATGCATATAGGTTTCAAACTCAACACTCCTCCCAAGCACCTCCGTGTTGACATTTCATGTGGAAATGCTGACTATACCAGCCTTCACTAGAAGTGCCTCACGCTGAAGCACGTTTCTTGTTACATTATCATGCCAAATCATTTAACATGTGTCACTGATGCACACATCAGATCCCACAAATGATGGAGTCTATCAATATCAGTGTGAGCATAAACTCTGTCTCATTTTCAGTTTTGATACAGAGAGAAAGCCTGAGGCGTGGACAGTGCTGTAAAGACATGGAATAATGCTGACTGATTGGTAAACACAAGCTAGTTTCATGGGGGAAAGCAGACTCAACTCAGAGCTTTTCAGTCCTGTACACAAAATCGAATTATATTCTCCCACAGACAGAGCTACAGCTCCTGGTACAGGAAGACAACCTGTGGGGACAGAAAAACCACTGGAGAGTCAAGTTTAGTTTGCAGCTGCCAAAGGGAATGAAGGCAATGATCATCTCTGCTACTTCCTCCCCAAAGTAGTTATCACACTCTATAACCTGTAGCCATCTTAAAAACAGCAGCAACAGATTTGTCTTTCAATGGTTCATCCTATGACTAAGGCTCCTACACAGGGCCATGCCTGCTTCTTCAACTCATTTAGTATCCTGCTGCATTCAGGACTGCCTGTTTGCTTAGAGCCTGTTCTGGAGAAAAGCATAAAAAATGAAGATAGTTGGATTACATCAGTTGTATCACCTTAGCACAGCTCTTCTGAATTAAATGAGATCTCTGTGAAATTATTCAGAAGTTAACTGGTGGCACTTCAACAGTTAACTATAGAGACTTCAAATATTCATGGTTTATCTGGATGTGATAATGTTGAACAAACCTCACAAATAACCAATGCAGGAGCTATCTGAAAAACTCAACTGACCTCCAACATAAAGAATGAAGCTCTAAGACCATCTTAATTAGAGATCACTCCAGACAAAACCAGACATCTCCATCCTGCCTTCCCATACACTCAGCAGAGTGCTGTTTATATCAGAAAGAAAACTGAAGTCAGTTGTTTTTTTCTGCTCTCCTAACCTGATTCACATGCTGAGAATTTCTTCCATGCTAGGCTAAAAGTACAGCTGCAAAGATGTTTCACATTTATGCTGCTTTTGTTCCAAAGATAGTGGTGTGCAAGTAAAGCCCACCATCTGATTTTCAGTAGTTCTAGTCTGTCTAACTCGTAATTACTCTAGCAACCTGCCACCACAGATAAGGATCAGGGGATGAGTAGACAGAAACCTGCATTTGCATGCTAACTCTTGCACGGAAGTGAGCCTTTTCTCTAAATATAATTTTATGGAATCATAAAATAATTCTGATTGGAAGGGGCCATGTAGTTCAACTTCCCTGCTGTCATGCAGTCTCACCCAAATACTTGGTTTCCAGGTCTTATATTTCCAATTGGTTTAGAGGGACAAGACCACCAGGCACACACTATTTTTAGACTAAGTTGTGTATTTCAAATAGGGAAAAATAATTCCTTTAGACTAGTTATGTTACTGTCTACTAATGCACATGTTTCAGAGAAGTACCCACTGAGTAGTTTGCTTCCTGTTTTCTTCCATGTTAGATTATGGTTTGCAGTCATACAGAAAAGAAGATTCTCCTGAGGAGTCAAGCTCATACCAGCAGAATTTGATACAGATTTACACAGCTCCTGAAATCCATTCCCTTTCAGACTTTGAACCGAATTCTATGATAGACGTCTACAGGTAGTTAACTTTTCCTGTTTCTTATACTTAATAATCTCATCTCAAGTTGAGTATTCTTTAATCACAATTAGGCTTAGTCTAATTCTGTGGTCACCTCAGGTATATGTTTGATTGTATTTTAAAAAGGATTGATTCTGGCATACAGAACAGCATAGATATCACAGGACCTTCTCTTTCAAGGTAGATAACCAAATACTGAATTCACTGACGTTATATAAATGCAGAGTTCATCTGATGATTTATAAGGAGTTACTCTGGACTGGTAGATAAAAAACGTATAAGGTCTGCTGTTATCTAGTAATCATTTTTTGTTGCTGTTTCTTATGAAAAAGTAGATTATTTTCAATAATGGCAATACCTTAAAAGTTAATAGCATAAATTTTCCAGGATGTCATAATGCATATATGCATCCCAGAATTCTGTAATTAGTGTCAATATGTTATTTTGCTGCATACACACAGGGACAATAGTTGGTTTGCAGATTAAAAATAGAGGTAGGAAAAGGAAATGGATGCACTAGTGAATAATGCCATCCCTTTCCTTTTGAAAGCCTTTATAGGAGATCACTTTGCAATGGTTTATTTGGCTATCAGGTTAAGCCTTGCCAGTGATGGATAGCTTCTATCCAACCACTTTTCACATAAACGGGATTACAATTGAATTTTCTGAGAATAATAATCCAATGAAGACGTCATTAATTTTTTTTTTTTAAATTACCTATATTTCTTGGTTCTCGTATGAATTTTCTATATTAAATAGGAAAATCAGTGTGTTCTTGGTGTATTCTATTTCGTAACAATGATACTTCCTTTGTCTGCTTACTTCCAGTAGTTTGATGAAAGCATTTGAAAGGTGAAAATGCAGAATGGTACTACAAGATGTTTTGTGGCCCTTTTCTCTTACTTTTTCTTGCCACATTCCTAGCTCAGCAGAAGTCTTCTATTTCCTGGTGACTTTGGTAGCTAGCAGAATGTAAAGAACTGGAATTCAATTAGAGATTGAAATGCTGACCGTGCAACACAGTTGAGCAGAAGAAGGCATGGTTATTAGCACTGTTTATTAACAACATTTACCAAAGAGTAGCTATTATTGCCTTTTATCAAAAGGTCTGAATTTTACTCTGGCCCACACTAGGCCATAAAGCTTACTGCCTTATGTGACTGTTATGGGGCTTTTATTGAAAAATTAGTTGCAGAAACAGAGAATGTTGTTTAAGTCTTCCCCTTTTTTCAAGTAGGATTCATTAAAAATTGTATGGACTGAAGACACGATTTTATATATAAAATTTACTGGATTAATGCACATTATTCCCCTGTAAAGACATAAGTATGCATATACAATGTGCTAGAACATTATTAATTGTAATCCATTCTATCAGATTATGTAAGCAAGAATTTGAGGTCGCAATAGTATTTATATCTATAGGCTTAAACATGCCCTTAGAATTTGCTTCAAAATAGCTCAACTAAAGGCAGTTTGTCACTGTGTTGATATTTCTGGCTCTTGTCATTTATCCTATGTCGGTCTTCACTTTTTCATCATGGACTGGTCTTAGAAAGTGCTCCAACTAAGCAGCAATTTTAGGATTGTCTTACGCATTGCAGTTTATCATTGCCTCACAGCCAAAATGCATTCCAGAAAATATTTCCTTGGTACTTGTCTGGTTCACATTTTGCCCCTATTAGATATCATTACTTGACTTTGCAGGCAACCCGGCCTCCTGAAGCCATTTCTTGCCAAAGACTCCCCTTAAAATAGTGCTAAAAGCTGATTTGCTGATATCATAGATGACTACAATGAACTTTTCACAGTTTCAGTGAATGCTTGCTGAATCTATCTTGCTGTCAGTCCCCGTGTCTGCAAAATCCAAGTCTTCTTTTGTTGTACTGCAGTTAATCCTTTCTTGGTAAAAAAGAAAAAACAGTAAGAGGTGAAATCAGAAAAGAGAGAAGAGCAATGTGCAGTCAGGGAAGAAAAATAGAGATGTTCCTTGTAGCATTAAAAGGGTTGTCTTTTTAACTGAGCTATTCTTCAGAACCTGCATTTTAACACAGTTTGTGTTTGATTATATGAGCCGGTGCTAAGCCTTCCTGATACATGTGGGGGGGCTCACTGGCCAGGGAGTAGTGTTCCAGTCTTGAAATCCTGTTTTATCTATGCAAAAATTCCATTAATATTCCTGAAGGTATGGCCCAAATAAAAAATGAGTAGGAACTGCAGGAGCGGGACTTGTAATTTTGTGTGCTCTTACAGATGAATCACTTACTTTTAAAGTTCTCTAGGGTATGTGTTGGTCAGATGGGAAAGGTAAAATGGAAATGAGAACAGGAGCATGAAAGTAGCTCCTGTTTGAGCTGAAGAGGCTGTTTCCAGTCACAGTTGCTCCTAGATTGGCTCCTCTTGATTTGTAATCATTATGTGAATTTTACTATCCACTACGTTAGGACTTTTTTTTAGCAGTGCTGCTGAAGCTGAATTAAATCAATACTGCTTTATCAGCGTTACCATCATCTAAATACTCTCCTTGAAAATCTGTTTCAGCTTTGCTGTCTTACCAGGATTGGTATTCCTTTCTACTCCCAAATCACCCCAAAATTAACATAAAAATCTCATCAGATTAATTTCTACATTATTCAGAATGGTTTATATGCATTATTTTATTTGCCAGTGGTGGTCCACTGAGCCGACTGAAAGACAGATAGACATACCCCATTATACAGCTAGAATGCCTTACAGAACAGAGCAACCATTAGCAATACAACAGATTGCAAACCAATAAAAATAAATGTTATTAAGTAGAGATGCATACGGGGAGTTAATTATTACACAGTTTCAATACTCAAAAAGGCAAAAGTATCGTTATTAAGATTGTTAGCTGGAGGAGGTGCTGGCTTCTTAGAGATCACTGTTCTGAAAGATCTCTAGTGAGTTAAATAAGGAGACTGAACACCCAGTTGTTACCCCATTTTTTCCATTCTTCACCCTTGATGAATGTGTTTGACCTTGGTTCATCTGAGGAAGATGATAATGATGAAAATATAATTCAGAAACAATCAGCAAAAATGCTTACTGTAAAAGATCTACTCTGGACACACTGTCTCATCATTGACTTTATGGAGATTTTCCAAAACAGTGATCTGTGCTGAAAAGAAGCCACTCCTCCAGCTAATGATCCTGGTGAACCTACTCCTTCCCCTTTATTACAGCACAAAACTGTCCTATATATTTAATTGGTAGGTATCATGTAAATGCTTGCCCATATCCCCTCTGGATTCCATTAATTCTTCCAGAGGAAATTGCTTTGCTGTCCATCAAACTCAAATGGTTCATCTCTGAAACTGATAACTGTGAGAGGAGACTGCTATGAAATGATCAGTGACAGATCTCTGAAAACACAGAGTAGTAACAGATAGCAGCACTGTTGTCATCTTCCCTTTTGGGATACTGGGCTTTCAGTTGTAAAATGGGGAAGAATAAGAAAACATGGAAAGAGGAAATCACTGACTCCATTAACTGTAATTTCATTAAGATTTTGGTTTGCTTTTATTCTGCAGTTTTGCCATCGTATTACTAGAAATTGCCACAAGAAGTGACCCTATACCAGTAAGTAAATATGAACTTTGAAGTTTGCATGACAGCTTTGATTCTGTTTCTGCTGAAGATACAAACCAAACTCTGAGTAACTGCACCTTTGATTTATTTTTTGAGTATGCATTTTCCTCTTGATTTTGTGGTGCAAGTTCAGTTCCAATGGAACGTGCAATCAGAGCTTCCTCTTGCATCTACCAGTCTTCCCCCCCCAGGACTTTGAAGAAGAGTGTATGACAAAAATAATGTAGGTCCAAAATTGCTTTTTAGTTAGCTCTGTGAGGCTTAATGGCAGGGAGGCAGAGGGAAAAGGTATGTCATAATACCTTCCTTTTTCTCCTGTTGTTCCTTCCCTTTCCTGCCATGTACAGGCCCTTTCAGTGGAGTTTTGCAGTGCTAAGAACATGCTAGAGGAGCAAATGAACTGCTTTCCATAAGGAAAATGTTGTCTTTGCATGTGTTTGTGGTCAGTGCTAAATGGCAAACACAAAAAATGCACCTTGAAATTGAAACCAGATGTTCCGGATATGTAGCTATGTTCTGCCTGCAATAATTCTAACAACAAAGACCTGAAACTGCCATTATTCCACTTCTGACAGTTTGCGTTAATAGACCAATGTAGGCCTTGTGGTTCTCAAAAGTTTCTCAATATCTTGCCAGTTATTCATTTGTTTCAAAATTTGTTTACCTCATATAAACACTGAGATTAAAGTCTTTCAGCCATGAAAAAGCTTTTAGACAAGGCCACCCAGTTGAGACTGGGTTATAGCCTTTTTTTTTTTTTTCCTTGCACTCTCATGTAAAAAAGCTGATCTGGAAGTGATAGGGAAGACACCACAAAAGTAATGATAATCATAGTAATATATTTTGAATGAGCGGTATGAAACGGTGTTTCAACATTGGTTAATCCCTTTTTCTCTAGAAAGATGATGTGCATTCAGCTGAATATTCTTGGTGCCCACCTTTGGCAGAATTAATTTCTGGAAAGGCTGAGAATTCTTGCCCATGTCCCACAGATTACATAGATGTGAGTAAGATGCACTATTGTGTACAAAAATTCTTTATTGAAGTGAATTTAAGACATGTCACAGAAGTTTTATGGCAATATTACCTTTGATGAATGTAAACAACCCAGAAGTCAAGAAGTATATCTCAAACAAGGCATAATGAAATGCTTTAATATCCTTAATAAAAAACCAGTCATTCTGACAAATTGAAAGTTTCAGTTGTCCCCACAAATTGTCAGTGTAATAAATTATGTTTTTAATATTCAATCATTGATTTTTGTGCATTTTCATTTTATTATAAAGTGTTGAGTTCCATACATGTTTTATATGAGTAATATCTATTTAGCTTACTGGCAAAGGACTTCTGAATAGTGAAGTACATGTCTCAGGCAAGGTATGAGTTTCATTTGATTCTCATGCAAAAGGTGCATGTATTCAGTAGCCTTGAACTGCCTAATAAAACAAGGTACAACCCTTGTTCAATTAAATGAACAAGGTTCAATTAAATCAGAACAAGATTGTGGCATCCTTGTTTCAGCTTGAGAGCTATATAATTCACCTTTGGTGGTTTGTAGCAACCTAAATATAACAAATTTCTCATAAGCAGCACTAGATTTCAGTTAGGCGTTAACATTCTTAAGAAGTAGTTGAGTTTTTAATCTCTTGTGAATTTTGTGTAGGGACAAGTCCTCTGAAAACAGTATGTGACTCCAATAGCGTAACACTGTCTTAAAGCACAAGACAAGAGCTTAAGCAGTGTTTGGCAGAAGGAACATAAGCATCTAATTCATTATTTCTCCCAGTAGCATTTTCATGAACTAACATCCTTCTTTCAGCATATATCTGCAGAACTCTGGAGACCTCAGTATAGCCCTGCTACTTTTCACCACCTGCAGAGGGTTTCACATGGACAGTTTGCACCGAGAAAATTGTAGTATTAATTTGAAACACCGCCTGTGCTTGGAATGACAAAAAGTTGTTTGCTTTTCTCACTCTCTTCCCCTGCTGCAGTTAATCAGAAGGTGCAGAAAAAATAATCCAGCCCAAAGGCCTACATTTGAACAAGTCAAGAAAATGTTATACAAGATGAATCCTAATAAAGTTAGCCCTGTTGACATGATGATGACTCTGGTAAATTTAGTTTTTTAATCCAATCCAAGTCAATCTGCTCACTTGCAATAACTTTCACCTCTATCCTTCAGGTTTGTTTTTTGTTCTCATACCCCCCGTTTGATGAGAAAATCCACAGTCATTCATTCATCTTTGGTGGACTGAAGGTAGCTGCAGTTCCACTTGAGACCCAGCTTTCCTTCTCATTCCATTTCTGTCAGTTTTTCTTAACTTTCTCAACTTCTTTGGGGCTGAACACTTTTGTTTCTTCAGTCAAATGTTGTTTGGTTTTTAAAGCACTCACAGGAAACTATATTCCCCTTTTCCAGTGGCTCGGTGGTGGTTTTACAGTACTGCAGGTATAGAATCCCTGCCTGCCACAAATAACATATTTACAGATTTGTTTTGAGCAGAGTATCTTAAGCCCATCAGCAGAGAAAAGAGATTCCTGCCTCCACAGCCTGTTGCCTCACATAGAGCAAGGATGCAAAAAGCATAGCATAGCATAGCAGGACAGTTTACAAAACAGCATTGTGAGCTTTTAATAAAACATTGAGACTTAGATACCTTCAGTTTTGGTAACATATTTTAATCCATGTCTGCAGCTTGGTCTCTGCATTTGATTTGACCCCTAATGTTTACACAGACTTTGAAAAGTCTAGAATTGGCTTCTGCCCTCTTAAGTGTAAGCAACGATCTCAAATTTAGAATCATAAATTTGCGTAGGGAGAAATCTGATCTTTGGATTTTGTAAGAAAAAATCATCTCTCTCAGACCTGAGCCTTTAATTATCTGAATGTTTTCAAAGCGGAATCATTCAAACGCTTAAATCCTATCCATGAATCCGTTTCAGTAAAAGGATTGTTTAATGCAATTCTCTATGTTATTTAGATGGAGAAATATAGCAAACATTTGGAGATACTGGTTTCTGAGAGAACACAGGATTTAATGCATGAAAAACAGAAGACTGATCGTCTGTTGTATAGTAAGTTATATAACAAAAATACTGGATATTCTTCTCAATAATAATTTGATTTTAACTGTCTAATTACAAACAGCAACCCTTTGATAGGTGATTATTTAATAGANGTGAAAGTGTAAGATAGGAGAAATAAAGAAGATCAAAAAAATCAGAGAAGAGATAGTAAACAAACCTAACACAGGAAGAAAACACTAGCAAAGAGTTGACAAAGAAGGAGTTAGCAATATCCCAAGTCACACTATTAGAATCTAATCTTACTCTGACTTGGAATGTATAGATATTGGTTTGTTTGAACTAAAAGTTACGGGTAAACTGAAAAATCTGGGCCTGTTATTAGTGAGATTTACTGTGAATTCTCACATTACAGCAGAACAGATTTTGATGCTAAAGAGTGCTTTCACCTTCAGAATATTTCACACTCACAAACATTGCTTTTATACCGTTAAACAAACATTTTCTGTTTATTGTGTACTTTTATCCACGGCAAAAGAGTAACAATGCTCTACTTTCTACAACAGGTATGTTGCCGAAGCAAGTAGCAGATGATCTCAGGCAGGGAAAACATGCACAAGCTCAAAGTTACTTAAGTGCCACCATCTTTTTCAGGTAAACAAAATGAAAGATATGACTAGAACTGACTCCTACTGAAGAAACTTCTAGGCTCCTAGTGGAGGTGAAGTCCTAACCGAGTACAGAATTTCTATCTAAACTGTCATGTATCATACCAGGTGGCAACATTTGACTCTGCAAATGAGTGTCTTTCAAAATTCTCACACCTCTCCATTTTTTCATTATAATTACTTAAATAAAAAATGAGATTACTGTGGAGCTTTACATGTTACGCACACAAGCATGTATATTTCATAAGATAGATGTAAGTAAAGGTTTCAGCATTGAGCTATGTAAAGGAATTTGTCTATCCTTAGAGTCCACATGGATTTACAGTCTTTGACTTGTTATGTGTGCATGAAGCGACATATAAATTGCATGTCTTCACTTGTCATAAATGGACAGATACTAAGTTCCCTTTTTTCATTTGTACATAACCCAAAATTGAAGACAACTTAGTCTGTTGCAGATTAAAGTCTAGCTGTAAAAAGTGGTTTACTGCATTGGTAAGTGAAAAGACTTAGGTCAGTCAGTGCCTTTAAATGGAAGGAGTCTGTTTTCAGTTTAAGTAAATATTTGAAGACAAAACTATTCTGTAAGATCCTTAGCGAAAGAAATACTGAAAAAGAGAAGGTTGAGGTAGTTCCACTGAGAAATTATTACTGTGTACTTAGGATTACCAATCTGCAATGGTTAAGACAGTGGATAAGTATGTTCTTTTTGTTGTGTTTTAACAGTGACATTGTTGGCTTCACTCAGCTGTCCAGCAGCAGCACACCTTACCAAGTGGTAGATCTCTTGAACAAGCTTTATACCACTTTTGATGAAATCATAGATAACTATGATGTCTATAAGGTGGAGACAATAGGAGATGCCTGTAAGTTCCCTGAGCTGTGGACAATGATGGGACATGGGTATTTCATCAGGGTAGAGACTGATTTGATGACAAGGAAGAACAGATGAAGGAGATTTGGAAACCTTATTACCACTGGGAAGACCACACAAAACAATTAAGGGAGAAGTACTAGCAGAGCCCTAGCAAATTTTAGGAACATTTTCCTCCGTACGTCATAATTTCTACAATTGATGAATGTTGTGAATGGACAAATGAGTTGAGTAAACTACCGGTGCTGTTTATTTGGTTCCTATCATCTGTAAGGTCTGACTTTAAACCTTGGCAACAGATTAATCCCAGTTCTATTTCAAAGGAATGCAACTGAAAAATTTACCTTCTACATGGGAGCATAGATGGCATTCCATAAGCTTTATTATCCCTGTCTTTTTTTGCAAAGACCATGACAACCTTCATTCTCCTAATACTCTGTAGGGGCTTTGTTGCCTCTTCCTTCTGGATTTTTAGGAAAATGGCTATTTGCTACCGTGGGAATCTGCTGGGGATTGACTACCATTATAACTGAGTTCCATCAAAAACCTACTAGAAACTAGCATGATTTTTGGATGAGACAGACAGGAAATGCTATAAGAGATGTGGAAAAAAAAAAACCACTCTTTTTTTTCTGTGGCATGGTTGAGCACATTCTGAAGCATAAAATTCCTGAACAAATGTACCTGAGGGATCCTGAAGAGACCTGTCTCTTCTACACAGTAAGAGTCAGCACAGGAAGCATAGGACAATGCCTAGTGGGAAGCATTTTCTCTCTTTATAATGTCTGCCCAAAGACAAAAGGTATTGAACAGCCACTTTGCACTACCTGTCCCACTTCAAGCATCCTCAATGGAGGGAGAAAGGAAGAATGGGTAGGAGGGAATAAATCTTATGGAAAAGTAAGAAGGAAATCCAACATTTTTCAAAGCTAGGGTAATTAATGAGCTGTTGCCCTACCCTTCATTTGTTTCTGGCTGTCTCTGCTTAGCAAGCACAACTGTGCCACAGGATATGAAGGAACTGGGCTTTAGTTTTTTCTAACTTAGGCAGTATCCTTTGGTAAATCTCTGTGTAATGCCAAAGGTTAACACAGTTGCATTGTTGTGTTAAGATATGGTGGTGTCAGGAGTACCCAAAGAGAATGGGATCCTTCATGCCGGTGAGATCGCAAGCATGGCTTTAGACCTTCTGGACGTCTGCAAGACTTTTAAGATCCCACACAAGCCCAACACCCTCCTAAAGATAAGAGCAGGAATCCATTCAGGTATGTTGAGAGGGTTGCAAAAAAGTCCTCTGGTTTAACAAATGTTTCTGTAGTGACATTTCCTCTTCATTAAAAATGAAGTTAATTTCTTGACATGGGATGGAACACCTCATAGAGGTCATCCCAACAGAATAAATTATTGGATAGCTGGAATATTGGGAACACGATGCAGAATACAACATTGGAAACACCACATCACCCCAGTGCCTTTGCTGATATGAGTGAGTACTGCCATTCTATATCCGTTACTTGTCCTTTTCAGCTGTTCTCTTCTCAAAACAGTGAGTTGCTTCTTGACCTTTTTGATCTTCTTGACTCTTCACTTTCAGACTCCCAGCTCTCTGATCTAAGCTGATGTTTGATTACAGCTCCTTCTCGATAGACAGATAGGGTTGGACCTGTGCTGTGCAGCCCAGCATCAACAAATTAAGGGGCTTACATTGTCTCAGCAAGAGATCTGTCTTCTATATTTTAAATCCCCTGGGGCTGACATGAAGGAATCAAAATGCTGATTTTCTGCCTTCAGCAGGAGCAGGTTACTTCCTCCTCCTGCTTTTCCATGTGATTAGTGAGCATTGTGTGCACAACTCCTACTGGCAGCATTCCTATCTCACTGCCCCTCAAAATATTCTGTTGTCACATTGAATCATGATTCTGCAGGTGCTTTAATTCATGCACACCACCTCCATACCATCATCCCTCCCCCCACCGTTCTCCTTTGCAATTCCCTCCATGGCTCTAGAAGCCATCTGTAAGTCAGATGTATAACCCATATAAGACAATACTGCCACTCAGTCTTTATCTTGTTAATGAATGAGATATAAGGTAACGTAGGAAGCAGCCAGGAGGCTGTATGACTGATTGTGTGATTTAAAAACACAAAATATCTTGGTTTTTTTTTTTTTCTTTAACAGGGGCAGTTGTAGCTGGAGTTGTTGGGACCAAAATGCCACGGTATTGTTTATTTGGAGATACTGTGAACACAGCTTCCAGGATGGAATCTACTAGCGAAGGTAACAAGGAACAAACTGCAGATGTGGTTTTGGGTATCCCTTAATGAGTTCTGAAATAATGTTATGCTGAGCTTTGAGTCTTGTCCTGTTTAAATGACTGCACATCCTGCAAGGAGGGTGTTGATTTCTGTGTCCAGTCTGCCTATGGGCAAATTATACCAGTGATATTCTCTACAACCTTGTAACAAGATCTCCTCGTTCCCCAAGTCTCAGAGAGGGATTTTCATGGTTTTGAAGTTCTCTACAATAAAAAAAGGGTAAGGTAAGTGGATATGTTCGCTGTTTCTATTCCTTCCTTCCTGGCACATAGCTGAATTTATAGTAAAAATATTTTCATAATTCCTCTTTTTTGCTGATAACTTCCTCTAATGGAGAACACAAGAGATGGTAGGACACCATGGGAGCTGTGTTTGTCTTTAACTAGTATTGAAGATTATGTATGTGTCCTCCAGTAAAGACATTAGACAGAAATTTCTAGAGGTTGAATCATGGAGATATCCTCACTTTCACATCTTCCCAGGAGATAACAGAGCTCCATGTTTAGTTAGCAAGTTTATCTTTAGTCAGTATGAGGATTTGAACCTCAACTTCTGAAATATTTTAGCCTGATCTACAAGAACTGGGAAAAAAAAAAGAGTGAGGGAGTAATTCAAGGTCAAACAACCTTGATGGCTTGTTTTTGTTTCTTTCATTCATGACATGTAGCTGAATAGTTTTATGGCCCACATTGCAATGCTTTGTAAATAGATGTGAATCAGGCAAAATCCAAGGTGTTTTCAAGTTTAATTTCATGATTAAAAGTGATCCTTGCAATATCTAACACGATCAACCATAAACAAGGCAGAAAGGCAGAGAAGTGGTCCGACATGATGGCTTTGAAGGTTTAGCATGGGGATTTGAGAATCAGCCAGGATCCATCCCTTCTCACCATTATAAACATTTTTCCAAAGCAAATACTAGCCTGAGCGGAACACATATAACTTCATTTTCCTTCTGTCAGTCTCCCAGATAACTCTTTTCTTTCTTCTCCTCCTCTTTTCAGGCTCCTTGTATCATCTCATCTGAACTGCTCTAAAACTAATGCCTTCAAAATCTGCTTCCATCATTCTTCGTATTTCATCTTTTGTTCTCTATGTCAGTCTATTTTTCACATGGCTCATCAACACTGTAAACTTAAGTATAAAGACAGAGCTTCTCATGTTTTAAGCCTTTCTTTTGTCTCCCTCTTTATCTGGCCACCTACATCTGAGGATCTCAAATTACGTTAACGTGTTTGAACCCTAAAATGATCACTTTAAAATAGATTACTAGCAATGTAAATTAAAATTGCTATCAGATGGAATCTGAGTGCTAGTGTCTTGTTCCCAAGCAGGATGAGCAGTTAAAATATCATGCATCTACCGGAAAGAATATTTTGGAGATATGTATCTGGATATGTTGAAACATGTATTTCAGACTTCCTGGTCTACAGGGAGTGTTTTGAGACTTTCAGTAAAAAACATTTAAATAAACAAACAAAAAAGTGGATATTACAAAACCATTTTTTTCTGATATAAGAAAAATCAATAAAACAATCTTAGCCAGTTCTACTATCATCTGGGATCTTTTTCATACAAAGAAGCATAATGATTTACGCTGTGTCACAGATTGTCAAAAGCAAAAAAAAAAAGGGGGGGGGATTTTTTTGGCAATTTTCCAAATTTTGGCAAAATTTTGCTTTCTGGCAAAAGTGGGAGTATTCAGAATTTGTTCTATCTGTCCTCCTCCTTGGTCCTTCCTTCATCATTTGCAGAAGGCAAGACAGCCAGGGTTTACATGAAGATAAATCCTCAACTAAGGAAAAATCACATATTGTTAAAAAAACAAATAGTGGAATTATGGTAATATGGTCTCTTCCCCCTGTTTTCATTTACAGGCTTGGAGGCAGAGCAAGGATAGCAGTTTGTTTAATGTTTAGACTTCGCTGAAAACTGTATGTGCAAAGAAAGTGCTGGCTCTTTATTGACCAGGAGGTAAAACTATGTATCAAGATGAAAAGGTTGCTCATCAGTAACTCCAGCCAGGCAGCTATGAAGAGCAGACAAATAATATTAGATGCAGGATGTGAAGAGTAATATTTGTTGACAGCCACATATTTGTCCTGAGATGCCCTCACAAAGAGGCCAGGATACTGGAGCTTGTGTGCGAACATTTCAAATAACAGAGGAATGACAGCAAAGACGTGAAAAAAGCAAGGGGTCTTGAAGTCATTGGCACATAGAGGGGGAGGGGTCTGTCTTAGATGTTAAAATTGTTATGATAATATGACAACTGTCTCTCCTTCCAGCTCTTAAAATACAGTGCAGTTCAAGTGCATACCAGCTGTTGGAGCAGATTGGAGAGTATGTGTTAGTGTGCCGTGGGAATTTACAAGTCAAGGTGCGTATGCAACATTTATACTCAGCTTTTGAGAGAGGAGAGTGTGAAAGTACTCTGGAGTGCCTGAATTTTAACCCATGCATTCCTCTATGTCTCAGAGCCTTGGGTTAGCCTATTTCCTGTCCATGAGAGAGGAGGCTCAAGTTTTAAAAGAGGACCAATTCCATGGGCTTTTTCATGGGACAACCCCGATAATTCAGAGATGAAGGACTTAGCCAAACTTGGAAGTACTGTGAGGCATGTCACTTTGTCGTAATGGCTTGAAATCAAAAAAGGTCATTCAGAGACATCATAAATCATCATAAGAGTGCCATAAGAGGACTAACATACTTCTGGACCCAGTTTTGAACTTCAAAGAATTGTTTTAATCCATAGTGCTGCCACTATCTTTTAAGGAAAATTTTTATGCCTTAGTTTTCCTCTGCGTAAAATGGCTGACAGGCACATCAGTCTCCTTTTGGGACTTCCTCTGAGTTGTAATAAGAAGATTATTACACAAATGATGGGTAGTATTATAACCCCATGACTCATTTTCTTCCTTAGGGGAAAGGGGACATGGTAACATACTGGCTTGAAGGTAAGAAGGCAGTCTCTGCCACCCAGAAGGCAGTCACCAGCACTTCTGTGACTCTTCAAGACCCCAACAGAGCTTTGTTTAATTTGATACCAGGTGTCCTTCCCAGTGATCCTCTCTCAAACCCTGCTTACTAGCCACTCACTAACTCCAGCATCCATCCTGCTTTCAGTCTGTTAGGTCATCCTGCTGAATTAGAAAGTAAGAAAGGAGATAGTATGCCCATTTGGCCTTGTGGATGTGTTACCTCAGACTTTATTCACAGGTATCTCTCTCCCACCAGTGGCAGAAAAAATACAAATCAGCAAAAACTTCTCTTGAGGAATGATACATAAAACTGGCCCACTAGCTAGTAGGGCAGAAGGTAGCTCCCAGTGTTATTTGTTGATTTGGTTTTGCAGGGTAATCCCCTGCCAGCAGCCTCCATCACTTCAACTGGCTGGACATTCCAACCTGTAAGCTGCTCCCACAGGAAAGAAGGAGACAGTGTAGTGTTTCTATTTAGTGGTATGTTAAACCTTGTGGGTGTGAAAGGGAAGAATGAAATATGTATTGTGTTAGAAAGCAAGACCCATTGAAAGAGAAGGATGAAGCAGTACAATCATACTGGATACAAATCAAAATGAGAATTTGTGCTCCTGCTTCCGTTTCATCTTCATCGCCTGGAGCACAGAAAGAAGAACTAAGAAGAAAGTCCAGTGTATTTCCATAGAGTCGACACTTAGTGATACCTGCCATCTTGCTACAGAGATCTGAACATCTTGGGAAAGACATTGCATGCTGTTCTTAAACAGAAGAGGGTCCATTACAGCTGCTTTTGTCTTTGGCGGCTCTGGAATTTCTCTGAAAAACTGCTCTTAACACTAGCTTGTATTATGGAGTTGCTTTGACTAAAATGTTGGTGAACCTACTACTGCACGCTAGCTGTCTGATTGTGAAATCAGGCAGCCCTCTGAGTCACTGTGTAATTTAGGACACAGTTTAGTCATTCCTGAGCAAGCATTTCCTGTAAAGAGAGACCCGTCACTACAAGTGGAGTAATCTGTTGATGAGCATGGTTCTGTAAGCATTGCTGGTGTTGACTTTCTTTAAAGACAAAACATATGTATGGTAGACCCTGTTTATGCTTTTTAACATTTTATTTACGGTAATAAATTACCTTTCAGGGCTAATCTATTTCAAAGAGTTTAGCCAGTCCAGTTGAACTGATTAACAGTCTAACAGAATTAGATACATGAAATAGAGGAAGGAAGGATACCAAGAGTCCCAGCAGTTCCACCATAATGTGAACTGGACTGGCCAAAGCTAACTGGGTGGAGATGAAAAGGAAGGACTACGAGTGACATAGNCTTAAAAGATTCCTTTCTCTCTTTTTTAATTTCATATTAGTACATGGTACAGTACAGTTACCCTATTCATAATTTTAGCAAAATAAACCTTTCAGTTATCCAGAACCCAGAGATGTCCTTTAATACAACCATTTCCTTTATCCAAATGCTACCTAGATATTGTGAAACTCTCTGCTCTATCATAGTGCTGCATGATGTATAATATACTTTACGTTATTCTTTTAATGAGTTAGCATTTTTTACATTTTTATTAGAAAGGTCTTTTATCAAATGTGAACGTGAAAGCATGTTCTTTGTTCATCTGTAGCAGTACTTCAGCTTTAACTCTTCTGCTTTATTTTAGTGTTGCTTTTAGAATTAAAAGCTTTAAAATGAGTGTCTTCTGAGGTTGAAGTCTTCTAAATAGAAATGAGCGATGAGTGACCATTAGCAACCTTGTTGGATTGACAGCCTTCACTACTGACATGTCCTTGGGTAGTATTCAAATTCTGCTGAAGACAGTAGAAAGACTCTTGCTGACTTCAAGAGGCTTAGGGTCTGGTGATTATCTACAAAATACAGTTACAGTCTGAAGAACACTAGTGTCAGCCTACCTTTCTGTTTTGTTGTTATCTCTTGATCCTCTCCTTGAACAGAGCATCTCCAGAATAAGAACTAGATTATTTTCTAAGGACTGTTAAATCTGTGGTGTCTCTCCTGGGACTTCAAGCAGTAGTCCTTACTAATGTCAGTTTGTCTGATGACTGTGATGATACGACTGTTCCTCCTCCAGAAGATAGAAGTACAGGGTAATGAATGGTATAGATGCAAATGGAAGTATCCTCAGTCAACTGGCAAGTATTTAAGATTTATCTCAGGCATTTTGACAGGTGTAGTCAATGGCTACAGCCATATTTCATTGTCAAATACTGAAGCAACAGGCAAGTTTCAGGAATATGAGTTCTATTTGGTTANTGTGTAATTTAGGACACAGTTTAGTCATTCCTGAGCAAGCATTTCCTGTAAAGAGAGACCCGTCACTACAAGTGGAGTAATCTGTTGATGAGCATGGTTCTGTAAGCATTGCTGGTGTTGACTTTCTTTAAAGACAAAACATATGTATGGTAGACCCTGTTTATGCTTTTTAACATTTTATTTACGGTAATAAATTACCTTTCAGGGCTAATCTATTTCAAAGAGTTTAGCCAGTCCAGTTGAACTGATTAACAGTCTAACAGAATTAGATACATGAAATAGAGGAAGGAAGGATACCAAGAGTCCCAGCAGTTCCACCATAATGTGAACTGGACTGGCCAAAGCTAACTGGGTGGAGATGAAAAGGAAGGACTACGAGTGACATAGCACCATTTACTCCTCCTTATTCTGCTCCCTTACCCTCCAATCTGTCCCCGATTCTAGATACAAGTACAAAAACACACATGTAGATGCAATTTTTCTGGTATAAATGTATGTAGCTTAAAGAAGCAGCTGACTAGTTGTCCATGTTCCCATGTAGCTATTTAGTTCTGAATATGTGCTGTGTGATAGTAATAGGAGAGTCACACTACAGTTCTTCTTCAGCTTCTGTGGGAAGTATATGCCATGGTAACATTAGATTTTTCAGAGATGCCTAATAGAGGTAGAAAGCTAAATCCTTAATTATGGAAGACTTATTTGAAATCCACAGAATAATATATAACATTGTGAGTGAAATTCCGTCTCACAAGTCTGTAGGAATACTGCCACCTGAATGGGATCAGAATCTCAGCAAAGGACATACACATAGCTGATCTTGTCACATGAGATCCCAACAT
>VZTQ01004154.1:0-105095 GCA_013400755.1 Pelecanoides urinatrix | reverse complement strand
AGGTTAGTGCAAATCAATACTCAGTATAAGGACACAAAATTGTTGACAATTGTTGCCTCAGGTTTGAACTCTGTAAGCATCTCATTTTTTGAACCCACCAAGGGAACACAGAGTGGTGCTCTGCATAGAACTTCATGTACAAGGGCAGGTGGTCTTTATAGCACCTGCAAAACAAAACGCTCTCCCACTTCACCACTCTAAATCTATATCCTTGTGTGGGGTGGCACTTGTAACTTATGTTTCTGCAAATTCAGTTCTCCAGAGAGTTCTGTTATAGCTCCTGGTATCTCTCACCGCCCAGGAAATGTAGCAAGAAAGCTTGTGGCTAACGCTGTAGCTGCTGACTAAAGCCCTGATGACCTTGGCAATGCAGGAAAGCATTTACCACCTGGTAAAGCTGCAGTATGATAACCAGCATGGTGCTCGTGGTGAGATGCTTTAAATCCACAGAGATTCATGTCCCAGATGTGGAGTTAGTCAGCTAATCTAGCAAGTATTCTTTTCTAAATGGTACTCTATACAGATAAATATGTGATGAGTGAACTCAATACGTGATTGAGTTCCTCCTTTCCCAGGAGATTATATCCCTACCAGAAAATGGGAAAGGAATTGTAATAATAGAGCTGAAGAACTGAAGGTGATATGTACTTCATAATCACTTCAGTTCTTCACTCAGTGGCCATACCATTGTCTATGGTCATGCAAAATAATGCAGAGGATACTAATACTGTATTCATGATGTGGTGATTTTATGGAAAGATTGTGCATTTTGATTATTGTTTATTGCAGCTCCATCTACATAGAGGTGAGGGTGCAGGCAGGTATATTAAATAAATCACACAACGCAAAAACTGACTTATGAAAGTCTTTAATTAGATCGATAAACCTTCACTATATTGTTTCAGTTTGAATGTTGAGGAGTAGATTGAATAACCACAATATTTTAAAAAATCCCAACAAGTAAAAAAATGGTTAATATATTTCCAGATGTAAAACTTCCTAGATTTTATTGAAACCATTGGCATTGGAAAAAGACTGTGATTTGCCACCAGAAAGTTAGTGTTTATCCCCTAGATTAGGTAGCAAACATCTTTCATTTATATTGTTATCGATATGTGCAGAGGGTCTCCAGTTCCATGGTTCTTTTTGTGTAAACAGAAAAGTTATCTGCTTCTTCCTACAGCTAATTAGTCAAACCAGAAAAAATTAATTTATTTAAAGAAAAGTGGAATGAAATCAGGTGTTCTCTGCAAACAGTGCAAGGGCGTAGTATGAGCATTGAGCCTGACTGCAGTAAGAGGACGCGAGGTCTCTTGAAGATCTATGTCTGAAGAAGAGACTGGTATGAGGTTCCCCAGCATGTAGAACATCTCTCCCTCCCACCCCATTCACACCTCCAAAAGTTATTAATAGCCCTTCAATCTGAATTGACCTCAATATTAAGAGTAATTGTTTTTCTAAGAGTGTCTTTCTGGGGCTGTCCTTTCAGACCAGTCAAAAGACAAGGCTATGCAAGATTATTGTGATTATTCTCCAGGTGGCTACCATCTGCTTTTCAGCTAATGAGTACTCTGTCCTCCTAATTCCTGTCTGAATTTTCCCCTACTTCATACCAGTCAGTATAAAACATTGGATTGTACATTATTACACTCTAAATTGGAATTCAAAGATAAAATCATTTGCCATCCAATGTTCTCTCCAAAGAAAACAGAGGAAAATTCCCTCTCCTCCTAATTTAAAATTTGCTAAAATGCACTTTCTGATGCAGAGATATAGAACAACCAGTTTGAAATATGAGAGAGTGGGTTTTGTAGAATTTGTTTGTGTGGGAACCCTAATGACTGAAACCTTCCACTGAGCATGCATGAGTCTACATGCTGTCATTTAGTGTCCCATAGTATACTAACCACAGTCCTCTGGTTCAGACAGGGAACCAAGCTACGCCGCCTTCTGTATTTTTACCTTACCTTTCCACTGCATGAGGTCTTAAGTGCATTTTGGAACTAACTCCTAGTGCTGAATTAACAGTTTTCATACAGTACTAAGTTTGACCTTGAAGCTCCACATAAAATTTCTGCTGTTACAACTTTGTAAAATTTGCTGTGGATTTCAATGGCTATAGAATAGGTACTTCCTAGCCAGTGAATGCCAAATACAATGCTAACTGTAGTAGCATCCTTATGCTCATGAGTGTGCATAATTGCTAATGATTATCACCGCATTTCATAGTAAGATACAATGGTGTGCAAATAAGGGTTTTGATGAGATCTGAAAATGAATCAGCATTCCTGGTATCAGATCCCTACTACATACCAATTTTTTTCTGTAGCTCTTGGATCCTGCCTCCAGGCAGAAAAACACTCTCAGTCCCTACCTGGGGAGCCTGTTCATGGTAAGCTACCAAAGCGAAGCTACACTTATGAAGAATGCACTAAACATATTGCCTCTATGACCAGAATACAGTTAATCTAACAAAGTAATGAAATACTGTCTGTGAAGTTTTTGGTCTGTTTTGCTTCCATGAATAATACGTTTTCTTCTGTTCTTGCCTCACTAGGACAAAGTACAGAGCCAGATTTTCCAAGTATTTATTGCTTTTCCCTTCCCTAAGTAATGAGACTGTAGGTGAAAAAATACTAGTACTGAATCTGTCAGAATTGACCAAGGATTCAAGGCTTTTACCAATGGTTTGGGGAAATGCTGAATGCAAAGCACTGGAAAATTTCAGTTTGCGATCAGTAATGGAGCCAGGATTTCACAGGGGTTATAATGAAACAGCATCCTGGGACATTTAAACAGTGTGTATCCTGTTGGAAGAACTGTGTGTTCTTAAAGAGCCACAATGGAATTCTTCTTAGAACAATTCTCTTCTCCTAAAGGACAGAAGGAATTTTAAATTGCAACAATAGGCTTGAGACAGAAAATTTGGGTGAGGTGTTGGAAAGACAGAGGGGTCCTCTAAGCTGAGCTCAAATTAATATATTGCTATGGTTGTACATTCTGTGACCTGCTGTTGGAAACAAATGTGTAATGTATAGACACCTGTGCATGGTGCAGTGTTTGTAAGTAAAAACATTAAACATAAACACTTCTGCATGCATCTGACAATAGGATAGTCAGGGCTAATCCATGCAACTGTTCTGAACAGAAAATAAACCATGATTTAAAAACCAATAATAGCTGTATCTCCTTGCCTGGTAAAGATATACAGGGTCTGGAATTCCTCCACTGAAAGGACTGATAAATTAAAGGTAATGCTTACTGATGAAAGTTTGCCAGAGAGCATTAAAAGTGAATTCTAGATCCGCTCTCTGTGTTGTTTCTAAAGACCAGACATAAAATACGCTCCCATAGTACCAGGGAAGTGACAAACCTGCTGACTGTCGTCCCAGTAGGGATTGCATGTTCAGACTGGCTGCAGAGTAGAAATGGTCTCAGCATGAGCTGCTTTGCAGCTGATGCCCCATACTGTGTGTTAAGAATGTGTCAAGCAAACTCCTCTCATCTACATATTAGGAAACTCCGCCACAAGTTTTAATACGATTGATATTAGAAACTCACACAGAAACCTTTCCAGACTCAGAAAATCTCCCATATCAGAACTGTATTCTCTAACAATATGGCTTTACTGGCAATGTGTTGAGATTCAAGTTTCTGAGTGCAGATTGTGCTCTGCATATAAATAGATCAGTCCCTAAATGCTCATGAAAATCAGGCTGGAAGTGCCTTTGACGCCTGACAGTCGCCCATCTCTAATCCATCTCTACAGCACCTTTAGCGTGAAAGGTATTATATAGAGATGCAAAATCCCAGGCCTGTGCTGCAAGAACTGACAATTTAGCTGGCTGTCTCAACATAACCGCTTACATGGGATGGATAATGCAGGGTCAGATTCTACCATCCCAGTCACAAGCAGGAGCTCACTCTGCAAACAGTCTGGTATGTACCAGGACAAATGCTGAGAGGGGGTCATAGTGACGGTTACTCTGCTAATTACAACATAATAAATAGCTACTGGAGCCAGGACTGTGGAGAGATTGAACTGGATGGGGAGGAACTGCCTGTGGAAGAACATCACATTTCCGCAGAATGTAAATCAAGAATACAATCCCGAGGGGGACACACCCTGAGAACGCTCACCTCCCACTCGTTCAGCTCCAGGCAGAAAAGATCTTAGTGCTCCAGGAGGACAAATGGCACACTGATTAAAACTTCCAATTTTCTGTTAAAGGCTTTGCAATGATCAGCTTGTATGACTGTAAAAATGCTATTTATGTCAATAAAAATTTAAAGAAAGCAACACAAAATTGCCCTGTGTACGGTTGATATGTATGTCACATTGTTTCTTGAAAGAAGGTAATCTCCACTGTAGCACTATGACAAATGCTATTCTAAAAATAAATTTTATACATCTTAGGAATCGTCTCTGAATGTCCAAATCAACAGTTTTCTTCAAATGCTTAATATATGCCCTGCCACCCATACTGTAGGACCAAGCAGTATGTGGCAATTCACTTCAATGAGACCAGGTATTAAACCCATGAACAGAGCTCCACAGAGCTCCACCACAACTGCGTGCATTGTTTGGAAGATAGCAAGGAGAAGAGAAGTGGGATTTCGACCCAGAGGTGTTTTAAAGGTAGCAAGGACAGAAAAAAGCTCTTATCTCTGGGTCATGGCTTGGAATCACACCCCAAACTGAGGTATCCTGAAGCCAAATTCAGACCCAGGACTAGACACTGCCTCTGAAAAGCAATGTGATTACTCCTGCTTGTTCCAAGATCAACACTGGTCTACAAGTTCTAGTGGCCATCAGAAGAGACCACATGAGCTGAAAGAAAATAAAGCCCCTGTAATTCTCTAGCCTTGGCATGGTATCTGCATAAAAAGCTTGAAGCTGCTGTCATGCCTTCTTTGATCAAATAAGCAGTAGATTTCTACTGGCAAAACTATAGTGTATGAAAAAAGCTCACTTTATTTAAAAAAAAACAACACAAAACCCTTTCATTTTTAAATGGGCAATTCTTATTTTTAAAATGGCGAAATTAATCCATTTCCATCTCATTCTCTGCTTAACTAGCAGAAAAAAAAGGAAAAATCATAGAGAAAGAGGTTTCAGAGGCAGTACTTATATATTTCTTTAACTTCAAATTCCCACATGNAGGCAAGTTTCAGGAATATGAGTTCTATTTGGTTACACAGATTTTTACTAGAAGTTAGATGCAACGCAGCAATCATCAGAAATTGTATGACACAGCAAATTCAGCAAAGGTGGTTGCAGTATAAAGCCTGTGAGNCTTTATTTAAAAAAAAACAACACAAAACCCTTTCATTTTTAAATGGGCAATTCTTATTTTTAAAATGGCGAAATTAATCCATTTCCATCTCATTCTCTGCTTAACTAGCAGAAAAAAAAGGAAAAATCATAGAGAAAGAGGTTTCAGAGGCAGTACTTATATATTTCTTTAACTTCAAATTCCCACATGTTCAAAAAAACACTTTAGTGTATTATGATGGTTTAGCCTAGAAATCTTGCTTAAACTTGTATTTTGTTATTAAACCTTACCTCAGCTAAATGAATGGAGGAAGGACATTGTCTGTATCACATTTTAAACATGTATTTTTTACATCTCTTTCTATGTTGTGGAAAATTTTCACTCCCGTTACACTTTGCTTTAATACAAACATTCTCTTGTTTTTACACTAAGAATGGAATAAAGCACGACTCAGATCTGCGTGGCTGTATCTCAAGTTATATATTTACCATTCCATTTGTCACTAGTTTGCCGTCTTGCCCTGTAAAACCCCATATAACTTTTGACAGAGAACATCTAATCCTAGACAAAATGGAAAAACTTGACCTCTTCTTATACATATTTGCAGAACTGTACAAATCTAGGTTCCCAGCAGGCTGATGCTTCGCTCTGTTATGCAAGGCAAGCGATTGCTCATAACCCTGGCAAAGGCAGTATGCAGCTACCTGGTAGCCTGTTTTCTCATGGTGGGTCTGATCTTCAGGGATGCTGAGCACCCATGGGCACACACCGAGACCCTCACCTGCTTCTCTTGGGAACAGAAAGCCATGAAAGACCCTATTCCTCATCATGTTCATCAGCAGTATTTTAGCTGTTGGCTTCAGAGGTCATGAAGTAAGACTTAACCAGTGCCATCAAAAAGCTGCTCTGTTCATTGCAGAATTAGGTCCCGCAGTGACTAAGCCTGCCGAAATAATCTGCCTGACAACAACAGAGTGCTTTTATGTGGAAGTGGGAGTTGAGTATGTCAGGGAGAGGGTCTGTTTTTGTGGAATTCCTTTGCTCAGGAGAAAACTTGGGCTGTACAGAGTATAAGTGTTTATTTTTTCCCACAGTACTGTTGCTGCATGCCAGAGCAGCAAAGCTGCCTATAACCACCTATTGAGAGGCTTTACCTGACTCAGACCAGCTAGTATTTTTTTAACTTATGTTGATAGCATCCTGGTGCCCCACCAAAGCCTGGCCAAAGCGTTAAGATCTTGTTTGGTCTGAAAGAAACCAAACTATCTTATGTAAAAAATTGTATTTCCTCCTTCTGGAAATCTCTTTAGAGACTGCTTGTCTGTAACAATTTGACATAAATTTCCAAACAAACAAACTAGTGGATGCATAAAGTTTCCATTCACTTTCCAAACAATTCCATGGGCAGCGAAGAATGGCTCATTTCAGTGGAAAATTCTTTGCCACTTTCTACACAACATCCCAGATTGCTACAAAAGAAAGGCCATTTTTCTTCTTTCCTGCCCTGGTATTTCAATATATTTGTCTGGTACAACTTAAAGTTGACAAAAAGCAGCTAAGTAAGAACAGTTATTAAGACTTCCATCATAGAGGAACCTTTTGGAGTTGTGAGAGTTTAGATACAGGAACTGGAACTTCTGAAAGCAAATTACTCTATGCTTTAGTAACCATTACCCTAAGAGCTTAACCCTTAGAGTAGCTGCTTAGCATGCACGTCATATTACACCACATCTCTGTTACCTATATAGAGGCCAGATAAGATTTTTATACACAGCATGGAACATGCAATTTACTGTTGGATAGAATAGCCAGGATTTGCGTTTCTTTATGTAAGCTGCAGGGTCAGATTTTGAATGGATAATCCTCATTACTCACTTCATATTTCTTTTGCTATGTATCCATAAGCTGTGAACAAAAACATGTCAGCCAGGTCCTCTGTTCCCTCCCCCCAGCAAAGCATGGCTTTGAGTGGACTGAGTGGACTGTAACCATTCATGACCCATAAAGAAACATCTGGCATTTTAGAAAAGGCACATGAAAATGACATTTTCAGAAGAGTCAGATCCAGCTCTGAACACAACCCACAGAAGTCTATTCCCTAAGCTATTAGAGGTACTGAAATATATTTTTAAGACCTGAGTCCACTGACATCTGCTCCTAGTCTCTGCAAGAACTGTGTCATGATCATGTTGTAATCTCCTTGTCAAGTATGCTTATAAAATCCAAAAGTGTTAGAAACATTCCAGTCAACTCAATACCAGTTGGGAATGAAGCTAAAACCTGTACCGTGCATGCCATTGATGATGGATTAGCCTTTGAAAACTCCGCTGAGCCTATCTGGCTCCTGGGAGTCTTTCAGAAGCTCACAGGGTCAGCACATCAATTCCTTGAAGCACAGGAAAATAAAATCCTGCCAGGAAGAAGGAAGAGAGACAAATCACTTCTACACTCCCTAACATCAGCCAGCTATTGGAGTGCACGCTGACGTCTCTCAATCCCTCCCAAAACAAAGTGACACTATTGCTAAGACCCATTCAGCCATAGAGCACCGCATTCTGTCCTACAGACAGCTCCAGAGTTTTGATTCAGCTCTTGATCTCAGATGACAGCCACTGCTGCCCTCCTGCCAGTGTGTCTACAGGCTTGGGTTCAATAGGCAGCAGGAAAACAAAAGGGAGGGAAAAGGAGAAAATAAAATTAAAATGTCTTTTTTTTTTCCAAAATGAAGAATTGAATTATTTAACCTTTAAACATGCGTGTTTACTTACAGAAAGAGTATTTCAGGCACAAAAGGTTTGAGTATCAGTCACATACCAGGTTAAATTGTAATAGTATCAGGATTGTCCCATGCAGTGCAGTCAGCTATATTATCCCCTATCAAGATTGAAGCTGTAGTTTTTGTATACATACATTTATATAAAGTATGTATCTTTCACACTATGGTCTCCTGGTCTGAGTTGACACCAGTAGGGTTTATGTAACAACAGTATCTGTCATAAGGGCTGTTCTCCTTGTAAGAGCAGACAATGATACTGTCTTTAGGAGCAACAAAAATGTTGTCTTCAACGTCAGGGCAAGGAGCACTGTCCCTGGTGGGAGAAGAGCTCTTCTTCTCCAAGGCACTGTATGTGGAGCCATCTCCCACGAACACATTCCCCGGCATCTCTGGGTAACAGGTCTCCAGGTATCTCAGCACTTCCTCCTGCTCTACCTTTCTGATGAGGCTCTTGCACTCTCCCATGGTGGTGGTGGTGGTGGTGCAGATGGACACGGAGTCCTCGCTCCGCAGCACTCTCCTGTCCTTCTGGTATGCTTTTTCGGCCAGCTCATTGCAACTGCCCTTGCCAGACTCCAGGTCCGAGGGGGTCCTCAGCAGCTCCATGACGTCCCGGTCCTTGACTTGCTTGCAGCACGGACACTTGTTCTTGGGCCATTTGGTGCAGCCGTCAGTCTTTCTGGTGAGGGCGATGGCGGCGATGCCCGGCAGGCAGATGGCCGGCCCGATGGCCAGCAGCGGGATGTCCCCCAGGGTCTCTCCCTTGATGCCGGACACAGTGAACATGAAGCCAAACACCAGGAAGACGCTGACCAGAGCCACCACCAGCCCCGTCCGAGGGTTGATATCGTCGGGTCTCATGGTCCGCACCATCCTGCTGGTGTGCACGGGACCACTTGCCTTCACCGAAGCGGCCCCTCGGGCAGGGGCTGGATGCTCCCCGGCAAGTGCCTCAAAGTTTCCCGGACAGCGAAGCGCGGAGGCCCCCGACGGCCGGCACCGCTCGGCTTCCCCTCGGCGGGACCGCAGCCGGAGGGCGGGACGGGGCCGGGGCAGGGGCCGAGCCGGGCCGGCGGGCGGGAGCCGTCCTGCCTCCTCCCTCCTCCGAGCCGCTCTGAGCCGCGCTCCGCCGACCGCAACGCTAAGGCGGGAGCGGCCCCCCCCCGCCGGCAGCCCCGCCGCGCCCTCCCACGCGTGACGACGGGCACGCGTGGGCACGGCTGTGCAGCCGTGGGCAGGGGGGTGGAGGGCTAAATCCCTGCAAAAGTGGGGCGGGGGGGCGGAAAGAGAGACCCAGGCGGTTTCTAGCAGACGGCGGACGGAGAGCAAGCGGCCGCAAGGGACACCTGCCCTTCCTCCTCCTCTTCCTCGCCCAGCCCCGCCGGAGCCCCGCAGGAGCCGTGAGTACGTGCACCGCCCACGGGTGCCGCGGCGCGGGGGGCTGTGGGGTCGGTAGTGGGGGAGCTTTTACGAGGCTGGGCCGAGGAGGCTCGGGGGGATTCTCCCCACCTGATGGCCACCACGGCTCCGCTGGCTCCGCCAACCCGGGCAGGCATCCCCTCCCCGGCGGAGGGGCCCGGGTCTGGGAAGCCCCCGCCGGCCCTCCCGCCGAGCCTCCTTCCCCGGCGTGCACCGGCCCCCCCTTCCTTCTGTACGGGGCCCCCCGCCCTCAAAGCCCCTGCCCGTGCGGTGCCGGGATTTGCAGAGCACGTCCTCCTCCGGGCAGAGAGCAGTCCTGCCCCAAACTCTGCTTTCCCCAGTTAGGTGCAGGCAGAGAACAAGGCTTTCGGGGATGCTGTGCTGCCGCTGAATTTCATCCTGCGGGAAGCCCTTAGAGGTAAAGCCTCTCCCGGTGTTATCCCTTCCCCAAGCCGCCAAGAATGAATCTAGCCGTTGGGATGCATCTTGCAGGGTTTCCCTCGGTGTCTAAGGCCTGCCATAAATCGGCTGTGATGGTGATGTCCAGCCTCTGTGTTTCGATGCACACTGGTGATGGTAATTCAAAGTAAGCCCCATCATCTGAATGAGTATAGAAAAGGATCTCATATGTGTGGGAATGTGGAATGGCAGGAGGAGCCTTATGAGCAGCAGCATTTTCAGGCAGGTTGCTGCAACATTTAATGTGCCAATGACATAAAGGAGTAAATGCTTTCACCTGGGGCAGAGATACTGGGAGATAAAAAGGAGTGATACAAGAAAGTGTCTAAGAGAATTAAGAGAATAAAAAAGGACATTCTGAACTAAATAATGAAACCATGGTTTCTGTAAGTTTTCCCATTAACACGGTTCCTTTTCCTCATACTAGAAGTTTGGAAAGCCCAGAGAAGCCATTTTAGAAAACATCAAAGCACCCCTCATCTTTCAGCCATGAAAAGGCCTCCCCTCATCCTCCCTACAGTGCAACATGAACAAAGCACCTCTTATGTTGTAGGTTTCCAAGTTGCCTTGCAGAGGGTAAACTCGAGAATATTCTCTCATTAATGGGCACAACTCCTGCCTTATAGGACACTTGCTTCATAAATGGGGTGTCAAGTGATAGCTTTTGCTATCACTAAGTTTGCTTTCATAGTTTGAAGGAAGAGTGTGGGAGCAGAATTACACACACTGGGAAGAGGTGTTTAAGTCGGTGGCAATGGCCTGGTTTTGAGATTAGAAGTTTGTAATGCACCATGATCATCGTTTGAACTTGTCCTCCAGAATGTTGTCCAGTAAAATCCACATTGAGCCTCTCTCCTGTTGCTGAGTCAGCTGAAGCAGGAATAATTTGGACTCTGTTAGGAATACCCTCCATCCTGACTGCAGGACTTAAGAACCAAAATCTTCCAGTTATAATTCAGCACAAATTAACTTCTACTTTTGTTACTGTGCAGGATTTAGCAGGGTGGGCAACAACTGTAGTTTCTCAGCTCATATTTTCTGGAGTGAGAATTTGCTGCTTGTTTCCATCTGCTGTTATTCAGATACACAGCTTTTATGTCCTCACATTAGAATGAATAATGCCTTTTTTACCCCTCTGCTAAGTTCCGGATGAAGGGAAATTATTAACTTTCAACCAGTCAGTCCCACCTACTAACATGTTGTAAAGGTTATGTTATAAGCAGGGTTATGTTGGTAAATAATGCCGTGAAACTCACCGTTCCTGCTCCGTGACCTTCCTTCACCTCCCCTTGTACATTTGAATTGTCTTAAGATTTCCTGTTGGGTTGGAAATTGGTCTTTTGCTGAAAAACAAACTATGTTCCTTGGGAATAGCAATTAGCAGTAGCTGTATTCATCAACAGTCCTTCAGAGAAAGGAAAACTGCATCAGTAAATGAAACAGAAATGTAAATATCATTAGTGGCATCAGTGGAGGGGAAAAAATACTGTAAGAACTGCAGTACATGTCAGAAGATCTAACAAGAATAAAAATGGCCCTTCAAATTTAAGCGACAGGGTTACTGAGATGGAAGAGAGAACATCTACTTCGGAACAGAAAGCTGTTAGTGGGCACAAAAATACATACAGAAAATGTCAGGACAAAGGTGGAACTAAATGCCTCCAATTTGTCCCTTTGTCAGTGGTTTTCAAGACTAACAGTGTGAAGATTGTATGCTTCCTGGGGGGATAGAAAAGGGAAACCAACCAC
This sequence comes from Pelecanoides urinatrix, assembly GCA_013400755.1. Classification (NCBI taxonomy): domain Eukaryota; kingdom Metazoa; phylum Chordata; class Aves; order Procellariiformes; family Procellariidae; genus Pelecanoides; species Pelecanoides urinatrix. The sequence goes on along the minus strand of VZTQ01004154.1, from coordinate 93,416 downwards.
TCCATTCCAGGAAAATATGCTACAATTGTTAAAATTGTCTTTCCAAGCTAGAAATCAAGAGATCAGCAAGTACCCACTTACACAATTGAGCAACAATGCAAATGGTTGAATTTTCTATCCTATTCATAACTACAGAAAAAAAATTACTCCTTTGAGGTGAAGCATGTTTCCGTTGTGGAGCTTTACACAAAAGGTTTGGGTTAGCTAGTGCAATGACTGAAAATCCAAAGTATTAATTGAACAGATGATGGCAGTGATTAATGATCTTCTATTGCTATTACCCATAACTTAGACTGTTCACTCAAAGCAAAATTGGAGCTGAATTTAGGAGAATAAATGTGTTCTTATTCTACACTGTGATTTTGTCAATTCTTTTAGGACTGGTCTAATTGGATTAATCTCTGAAAGAGACTTTTGGGAAGATCTAGGCTGTGAATGGGCATCCCTTACCAGGGCAGGCAGAGTGCAGATATGGACACGGGTCATGTGTCATGCGTAAATAGGGATATTAAATGGTAAGCTGGTATGTTCTGAACTGGGACACTAATTTCAGCTTGCTCACCATGCATTTCCCTTATATAGTCAGATACAAAACCCTTTTCCTGTCCCACATAACACTTAGTGTAACTGATAATCAGGTAGCGTATGTCATCCTCTCACTGTTTGAAGTTCATAACTGAATGTAATGGCCACTGTTGGTAAAATATGTAAGCATTACTCAGGTTGAAAACCGCACCTACCCCAGCTCCTTATGGCCATGGTGTGGAAGCTAGAAAACTGCAAATTAGAGCTGACTTCAAATTGATAATAAAGATTTAAAATAAAGAGCTAATTCAAAGTGCAGTGACTATTGTAGCGTTAGTCGTGTGAAATATCATGGGTGCCCAAAAGTGCTCAACCCCCTTCTTTATCATCTTGATCCATCACATGTAAAATATATTAATCTGAATGGCCCCAAATGAGTAAAACACTGTTGAACATTAGCTAAGAAGGTGGGAATTTCAACATGTCGAAGATCTGAAAGTCTTCGGCAGCCCTGGTCTCATGCAATGGTCTGAGCCCAGTGCATCTATATAGGAATAACTCGTCCTTCCAAAAGGGTTGGATTCCTCAGATAGGGTTGACTCCATCTTTTTTATCTCCACTACTTTTAGCACTTGCCACCTCAGCAATGTGAATGTCCTCTAGCCTGCATTTGCTGACCAGTTGTACTGATTCTAAAATATCAAGAATCAGCCAATCTGGGTTGTTACTGTTTCAACTTGAAACAGTGGCAGGCTATTTCTTAATTACCATGGTGCAACCAAAACAGCTATCTAGACAAACAACTTTACATATGCTACTTCATTTCTGTTTTTATGTAGGTTTGATGGTACAGATCAGAAGAGAATGGACCAAGATGGGTGTGGTGGAAAGGGTACCAGCCGAGTGACCCTTAGATAAATTTTCCTCACACTTCTTTATTAAACCCTTCTCTGAATCTTCTGTTTTGCAGATCTGATCGCCCCCTGCAGTCAGTGGCTTTGTGTAAAAGCAAAGCCTTTCTCTGACTAGGCAGTACTGTAAAACCCACGGAAAAGTGTGTGTGGCATACTTTTTAGCATCCTAAAAAGAGACAGATCTGGGAGGTGGAGTTTTGAATTAATACATTACAACTGACAGCTGGCCTATCTATTACATCTCAGCCGTTAGTAACATCACAGGTAAAATTAGACTCTCCACCTTCCAAGCTCTATGGCAATGCTAAAACTTGACACAACTTGATACTGCTTCTGAGTGTGGGATCATGTTAAGTCCTACCTATAATTTGGATATGAAACACAGGACTTGTTTTGCTGACAAGTTCTGTGTGGGTTGGGATGCTCAAGTTTCAAGCTTTTACAGCAACGCTCGTGTGCACACATTTGAACCACCCCATTAGCTTGAGTAGACTACGGTCATTCTGCTGAGGTCACTGGCACTTCAAACCTGCTCAAGAGCTGCTTCACAAAGTCCTTCCAGTTTGCTATCTATGGCAAGTACTCCTTGCTGAAGGTGGGTGCTGAATGCCACATCCATCTCCAAGTCTTCTTTAACATTGTGTTTTCTTGGCCACATCCACAGAAGAAAATACTTGCTGATTTTGTTGTGCTAGGCAAATGTGTGCTGTGATCCTCATATGTCTCAATTTACAGAATTTTTTTTTCCTCATTTGAAAAAGCTTGTTGTTCACCCAGCTCCACATACCAAAATTACCTCACTTATATTTTTTAGCGGGTCTGTCTAGCCAGACCCTGTGGCTCTTCCATCCCTCTTAACTGCTCTCAAAGCCTCAGGCAGTTCTCTGTCTCTTCATGTCCTCAAGCACAAGATGTTCACCTGAGGGAGGATTTTTGGACCCTGGCTGTTCACTGACAGTCTTGATCTTTACAGGCAATCATTTGTGCTCCACTGCTGCTTTCTGGCTGGTTGGCTGTAGGTCAAATGTGATGCTGATGAGAGAGTCCGATCAAGAAGCAAGTGGCAAAAGGGAAGTAGCAGATGCCTAAAGGGCTTGTGCTTTGCCACCGAGCCATCACACCAGAAGCGGGATTCAGAAATCCTGGTAATGAGTCATGCATCAGTCTTGAGGTGACCTCAGGGACTTCAGCAGGGTTGCTGTCGAACAGGTGTAGGCTGTTGTGTGAGTCACAGCATCAGATAGTAAATTTGCACCCTTGGAGCAAAATTCTGCCTATATAATTCAACGGGAACTTTGTCGATTTGCATCATTCTGCCTGGTATGCTTTTTCCCTTTGGGATACTTCTGATTAAATATACTTTATTTCTTCTGTCTAGAAGTACTCAGACAAAAGGTGCAATAATCTCAGGGGAGTCACCCACAAGTACTGTGTGTTTTGCATAATGGTGAGCAATAGGTATCTTGCTTTTTCCCAAAGAACACAGCAAACTGAAGCCCACAATTCTTAAAAAAGGGTCTCTAATTGGAGTCTCTTGTCTTTGTAGAGAGAGGGAGGGAAAATAACCCATATCAGGTTGTCTTGACCTAACTCTACAGAAGAAGCTAATGATGTTGGATGTGCTCAAACACCTTTAAAACAGTTTAAAGCATGTAGAAATGACCACATATTAGGGCACTTGAAATGACTAATTCTCTCTGGGAAGCTTGCTGATACCTTCCTGCCTGTTTAGGAAAAATTAGTAAAAAAACTAAAGGAAGTGATCAAAAGGGTACCAGCAATTCATGTTACTTGGAGGCTCTGGAAGAACTTCCCAAGCCAACTAAACTTGAAGCAAATGAAAATGGGGATGAATATCATCAAATCCCTAGTCTATAGCTCATTTAAACAATGCAAATATCTTTTTTTAAAACATCATCCCATGCTGTGCATGTGAAAGAAACAGTGAAATCTTTGTCATGATTGCCTGCCCTCTGATTACTTTGTACTAGGTCTGCATTTTTGCCAAGATATAGCAGCTAATCCTGGAAACCACTTCCAGACATATGAATGACAGCAAAATAATCAGGAGCAGTCAGCATGGATGCACGAAGGGGAAGTCATGCTTGACCAACCTGATAACCTTCTACAATGAAATGACTGGCCTGGTAGATGAGGGGAGAGCAGTGGATATTGTCTACCTGGACTTCAGTAAGGCCTTTGACACTGTCTCCCATAAGATCCTCATAGAGAAGCTGTTGATGTGTGAGCAGACAGTAAGGTGGATTGAAAACTGGCTGAATGGGCAGACCCAAACACATTTAGTTGGGCACCAGTGACTAGCAGTGTACTCCAGGGGTCAATACTGGGTCTTCAACATCTTCATTAATGATCTGGATGCTAAGGCAGAGCACACCCTCAAGAATTTTGCAGATGACACAAAACTGGGAGGAGTGGCTGATAATGGAGAGTCATGCTGCCATCCAGAGGGACCTGGACAGGCTGGAGAAATGATCTGACAGGAACCTGATGAAATTCAACAGGGGGAAGTGCGAAGCCCTGCACCTGGGAAAGAACAACCCTGTCGCGAATGAGTAGTTTAGAGGCGCTTAAAGAATCACCATCAAAGATATTAGCAGAAAGTGATTTTAACAGAGATTTATAAAGGTGCAACCTAACAGAATTCGATGGCAACGTTCACCNTTCGGTGCTGTTCTACTGGACACCTGGGCCAGGCAGTAGGAGAACGTTCCCAGCCTCAGCTATGCAGAGTTTCTGATACAGTCAAGGAGCGCTCAACTGCCAGACTTCAGTACACCAAGGCCGAGGTTTCATGGAAATTTCTGAGATCAACAAGCAGCCCAGATCAACAACTGGCCCAGGGAAGAAAAGGGGGGTATGAATGCACCACCACAAACCCCAGACAATAATATATATGCTGAGGGCGGCCCAGCTGGAAAGTAGCTTGGCAGAATAGGACCTGAGGATCCTGATGGACACCAAGTTGAACATGAGCCAGCAGTGTGCCCTTACAGGAAAGAAGACAAATGGTGTCCCAGGTTGCACTAGGAGGAGTGTTGCCAGCTGGCTGAGGGAGGTCATCCTGCCCATCTACTCATAGCTGGTGAGGCCATACCTGGAGCACTGTGTCCAGTGTTGGACTCCTCAGTACAGTAGAGAATGGACATACTGGAGAGAGTCCATTGAAGGGTCACTAAGATGATTCAGGGCCTGGAGCACTTCTCCCATGAGGAGAGGCTGAGAGAGCTGGGACTGTTCAGCCTGAAGAAGAGAAGTTTCAGGGTGATCTCATCAACGTATATAAATACCTGCAGGGAGGGTGCAAAGAGGACAGAACAAGGCTCTTTCCAGTGGTGCACAGTTACAGGACCAGAGGCAATGGGCACAAATTAAAACACAGGAGGTTCCCTCTGAACTTCAGGAAACACTTCTCACTGTGAGGGTGACCAAGCACTGACACAGGTTGCCCAGAGAGGTAGTGTGTTCTCCATCCTTAGAGATATTCAGAAGGTGTCTGGACATGGTCCTGGGCAACCCGCTGTAGGTGACCCTGCTTGAGCAGGGGGGGTTGGACCAGATGACCTCCAAAGGTCCCTTCCAACATGTACCACTCCATGATTCTGCAATGGCAGAGGAAATGACAGATGAGTGTGTGCGCGCGTGTGTGTGTGCACGGGCTGAGCAGCCCCTCATCGCTGTGTGCAGGGGCACTGGATGGGGAAGGGCAAGGCACGTTTTGCTGGAGAAGGAGATGCAAGCAGCTCTCTTTGAAGGGGGTGAAACCTGCTTGGTGCACCAGGAGCTGTCTGGGGGGAGGAGTACAGTGTGACACAAGGCACAGGGCAGCTGTGTCCCTAAATAACGTGAAAGCTGTTTTTTTCAGGAGGCAGCCTGTCCGATCCCTGTCAAATGCTGGCGGTTTCTCTTCCCCATCTGCTCCACCGGGACCTGCCATCATGTGGCTGGAGGCACCGGAGCTGCTTGCTGCAGTCCCATGATGGCTCCACAGCTCTCGGGCACTTCCCTGGCAGCTCCCCTTCCCGCTGCCTTTGGGGGACGCCTGCCGCTTCACCCGCCGCTTCACCCGCCGCAGCCCTGCCAGCCAAGTGTCTCAGAGGGGTTTCCTCCGGCCATGCCCTCCAGCAGCTGCGGGCCCATGGAGGCTGCTCAGAGGACACGTCTCACCTCAGCTCAGCTAGCTGCTGGTGGTGGCCACTGTGAAGAGCTTTCAGGCCTTTTCTGAAGTCCCAGGGGAGAGCGATGTGCTACGAGACAGGTATCAGTCAGCTCCACTGTCCTGGTGAGCGATACCCAGAGCCGGCAGTCAGGGCAGCCGGGGATCAAACCAACAGCGTGTATGCGCTGTGCAATTCCCCTTCTTGCGTTTGGCCTTCAGGTGCACCAGAAACCAAGCTCAGGGAGTGACAGAAGTCTGTCCAGGCTTCCCTCCCACAGTGTGAGCTGCTGCAGAGGAAACAGGTACCAGCAGTGCGGAGTTTTGGGGGAAGGAAGGGAGGACATGGTTGTTAGGAAGATGTTGCTGTTTTCCTCCATGGGTAGTGCACCCAAGTGGTGGGAAGGAGTAGTAGCTGTAAGGTGATGTCTGTGATGGAGTGGGGAAAAACCAGATGTTCTGTTGTCCAAAGGAAAATGCCTGTGCATCACCATGGCCCTTGCATGCCACCCGGCTGACTTGTACAGGCACCACTCATAAGAGCCCTTGTTGCCTCAATAGTGACTAAATGTGTACCTGATTGACCTTAGTGCCCTACCGACTAATTGGGCAGTTCTGGGGGCAGCTTCACAGATTTTAATATTTCCTTTCTATGGACTTACTCTACCTTTTCCTGAAGCTGCATCCACAGTATCCATTAACTAAGTAAGACATCACAGATGGCGAGATGATGACGACCATGAGCCAGTTACAGTACTGCCCTGCACCAGGGAGCAGTATTTAAAGGTAGGGTTATGTGTTCATTGTGCTGGGAGTGCACAGCCTCCTTTAGGCATATGCCTATCCTTTAGGCATAAAATACATTATAGTGTTTTCTAGATGAGGACATGTGTAACCACCGAGGGTAAAGGATGGTGCGGGGGGAGGACTTTGCCAGTGTTGCACACCTTTCAGTGTAATAGGCTGTTCTTGCATTTCAAAGGCATTCGGTGCAGTGGGGGGTGTAAAAGTTTTTATTGCTGTACACTTGGACTGATTGCAATACTTAGAGTTGGTAAAAACCTTGGATGCTAATATCAGCAGATATCAAATGGCTCCTGATTGCAAGCATGGGTGTAAATACATGGCTAATTCACTCCCTTTCTGTAGAACAGACCCGTGTCTCTGAAGAAACAGGGAAGTATACTGCAAAAACAGCTCCATATGTTGTGGAGGAGGAGCAGAGCACAGGAAGGTCTCCAGCCAGCCTCTGGGAGTGAGGGTTTGGTGCAAACCAAGCCTCTGAGCACAGGCTCAAAGTGGCCAGACCTGGCCCCCTGCTCACCCTTGCCTCCCCTGCATTCCGCCTGGTGCAGAGGCAGCCCGGGCCACCCGGGGCAGCTCCCTTCGGACAGGGGTGTTGCTTACTGTCTCTCACAGACGGGCTTAACCTTGCCGCTGGGTTTGGAGGGCACCAGTGAATATTTACCCAGTGTGTTTACTATTGCTGGCCCTTCCCAGCTCATCACAAGCCACCCACTGGTGAGGCCTCATCTCTACCTGCAGCATCAGGCGTGAGGTGCCAATGTCCTCGATTGAGGGATCTCCAGCCTACAAAGAAGGTGCGTGGGCCACATGGCAGGCTCCTTTCTCAGTCTGCAGGCTGCTGAGAGGTATTGTGCAATACGTATGTGCAAAATTTTTTAATTCACTTCCACCAAAGAATACATCTTTCGCTGGCGTGGTGGTAGGGAAGGCACGGTAGCAGAAGTTTTATAACAGGCTTTTTTCTCCTTCCTGCAAAGCGCAGAAAGGCCTTTTCTGCAGACTCTGGTGGCATTTTGGGTCCCCAGTGTACTGCACCTGTGGGCACTGTCTCTTCAGCTGGACTTTCACATCCCCACTCTCAGAAGCCCTGTTAGAGTAGGACAGCTGTCAGAGGTCTGGCCTCAAGACCTGCAGGTGAAGGCACTGCTAAAGGAGGAGCTGGTGTGCTCCCCACTTCCCCAACTGCCACGCCGCAAGCAGACGGGCGCAGCTCTGACCCAAGGTAAGAACCTTTAGGTAAGCACATCCTTGGGCTTCCAGTTGATCCCAGATGCCCACATCCCACGACTCATTTTCATTTTCCATTCAGGAAGCAACCTGCAGTTGAAGCGGCGGGATGTGGGCAGCAAAGACTCCTCGTCTAGACAGATGGCTCATCCCAGGCACTGACGCTTGGCTTGGACACCCCCTCAACCCATCTTTGTGTGGAGAGTGAGCACAGGTTAGTTCGGGACCCTTGTCTGCCGCTCTCATGGTCTCTGAAAAGGAGCACCGACCATTGGTGTATGCTGAGAAGTACCTTGTGCTTTGACAGGAAGCTGCAATGTGGTAAGACGAGTAATTAATTAGCCTCATGCTGCCACAAGCATTTCCAGTCCCAGCTGACAACAGACTAATTAAGAACCTCCCTGTGGTGTCTATTTTAGATAACCATTTAGTTTGGTACAAATTAACAAAGGCTTTTCTAATGATTTATTTTACGGGCGACTCATTAGATCAATTTATGGGGCAAATAGCAGGAAATTGAACAGACATTTTGAGTTCCTAGCCACCAAAAGCCCAGACAATTTTGCTGAAAAGAACTATAATTTTATCAAGGCAAAACACTTGCTTCCTTCTGATTTTGTGTGTCATGTGATTTGTTCTCAGACATTACCTTAGCCCAAGTCTAGAGGCTTTGAAAACTGAAAGTGACCTTGTAAGTGCTGGTTCTTAGGAACAGATTAGTGTCCCAGCACCCTTGTACGTGAGTTGTCCAGCAGAGTCATTTGGGGTGCTTGCAGACCGAGCACCGTGAGTGCTGAGTTATCAGCGTCGTCTGTTTTGGCATCTCCGTGGGGGTTGAAGAACCAAACCTCATGCTATCCCTATGATTCCTGCATCTGTGACCATGGGAAACACTGATGCATGTGGAATCCCCCACAGAACCTAAAAGAATCACAAAAGGGCCCTCGTCCCTTAAATGGCAGGCAGGAGTGTCCTTCCTTTCCACATTAGCTTTCAAATGTTAAGCTTGACCCTGCTTAACAACTGCACAAACACAGTTTGTCTTTAGGATGCTGCAGGAGTCTCGGATGTAGTCTGGACAGGGGACAGGGGTTGACAGTGAACCCAGAAGCAACCTGGTTATCTCTGCTTCAGGATCTGTCCTAATGGGAAAACATGCGCAGGAGGATTTTACCTTCCATTACTGTCCATTACCTTCCATTACTCTGCACTGCCTCATATTTACAAACTATAGTTGTGAGGGTGAAATATTTAAGTCTGACCCCAAATCAAGAGTGAGTGGATGACAGCAAAGACAGCACATTGGACCTTATGTAGCAAGGGATCATGCAGCTTGGGAAGGGAACTGGGGCTTTGGACAGGAGAGGAGAGTGAAGAACATGAGCTGGAAGGTCTCGCTGGGGGAATAGGGCTGCACCACAGCAGCAACAAAATTCTCTGTGTGGTTTTCAGCAGGGTACAGTTCTCCAGGTGAGTGAAATCAGGTACTTCTGTCAGCACTAGAATTAATTGGGAAGGTCTCTTTGAAATGAATATTTGAGCATCTAATATCTTTTCGTTTTCCTCTGTGGGGATACTAGCCAATTTCCTGTTTTCAAACACCAGTAGAAACTTAGATTAAAGCCTCAGATATTAATTTTTCTTCCACATTTGGTTGAAATTGGGTTGTGGATTTGCATACAGAACAATTTCGTTGGAGAAATTGCTAAAGCTAGGAATGCCTCACTACAAGTCATCTGTTCAGAGCCACCTGCTGAGAGGTGTATAGATCATCTTTGTTTGTTGATGAAGAGGAGCGTTTTCATGATTTACTTCCTAAAACGCTGTCCCAAACTAGAATCCCTAGATTCTTGTCTAGGTTAACTCACAGGAAGTGAAAACTCAGAACATTAGTAGGATTATCAACTCACTGCCTCACTCCCCCCCACCCCCAGCAATTCTACATGAGCAGAAATGGGAACATTTCCCCTGTTTCATGGCAACAGAACTGTGCAGTGGAGGCTCCACAAGGCCACACGCATCACGATTTTTATCCCCTGTTGCAGGCTGGTAAGCTTTTCCTTCCCAGTCCTCTCTGACCCTTTTTGGATGCAAGCAGCTACAGCGAATATCAAACGTGACTTCATTTACTGTAGCTATCTGCCCTCCCCACTCCCCTTCCTAATCCTGAAGGCTGTTGATGACTTCCTCTGTGGCTGGATGTCGGGATGCTGGTGACCCACTTCCCAAGTCTGAAGGCATCGCGGAGCATAGGGTAGCTGCAGTGCCCAGCAGCTCTGTTGAAGCTGAGTGCTGACAGCCGGGAGGCAGCAAGGGTTGAACACAATTGCTTCTGAAATGCACACTGCGCACTTCTCCCCAGCAGATGCTTCTGCCATTGCTGTGTGACAAAATGTGTTCTCAACTCACGAGGCCAGACTCCTCGCAGGTGTAAACTGGCTCAGCGCTAGCAGCTTCGATTTCTCCCTGGTGAGGAGCTGTCGCTGCGCTCTCTGCCAAAAGCCTCCGAGGACCCTATTAAGCCGGGGGGCTTCTAGACCTTTTTTCTGGGGAGTAGCTTTATATAAGCGGCCTGTGCCGCATTGATGCAATTTTCTGGCCGATCCTCTGAGCATTTCATTGTGGCCTCCTGAGGTCACTGATGCTGCTGTGCTACCTCCTACCTGGCACACTCTTCCCTTGGCTGAGCTCAGCCTGCCAGAATAGTAAATTTGTCTACCAGGGGCACTCATGTCAACTGCTGGGTGCAACTGGCAGAACTGCAATTGTCACTCCTTTCAAAACCATCAGCTGGTTGTTTTTTTTTTTTTCAACTTTAAATAGCTGTTTCCAAGAATATGGGGTGATTTCTAAGGATGCTGTGTGTGTAGGACCCCCCAGCATGTAAACTCACATGTCCTTTGTGCTTTGGTGGGCTAATGGATGGGGTACTTGAGCATGTTGCAGTGCCTGAGAGTGTCTGGCCTCTGAAGCTGACCTGATGTCTGCTGCTGATTTTCCAGAGCAGAAAATCTTCATGGGACCATGTGTCTAGGCAAGGTCTTGTGGGTGAGCTAGGTCTAAACTCCAAGTGACCACAACCCACTGTGCTACATATTGCTCTGTGCAGGCTTCTCAGCCCCAGCAGGAACACTAAACAGTGCATTGTACCTAGTTATGCAGCTTTGCTATTTTCAGACTCTCCCCAAATATGCATCTTTGATTGCTAGGTACTGTCTTGCCTCCAGGTCCCAGACAGTTGCATTCAGTTTGTTCTGGCTCCCTGCAGGGGCAAGGCTATCTCGGAGAGTGCAGTCTCCTGCTAAACACATTGGAAACAGGCCATGAGGCATGTAGTCCTTGGACTTGAACTGGAGAATATGATCCTATTTCTCTAGTAAGGGTTCCTATTGTAAATCCCTGTCCTGAATGCCATCCTATTCTGCCCAGCTGCCCTGTTATCCCATGGCTTGTTGCAGGGTCGGTGTGTTCAGCAAAGCAGGTTTCTAATGGTATTTTAGCATTCATTCAGATGCTGTGTCCCTGGCAGGGTCTTTTCCACAGTTGCTACGCAGGTGCTAGCTGCAGCACATGTAATCAGGCAGCAGGACAAAGACTGGATAAAAAAATTCTCAGCAACGTTTATTTGACAGATCCATCCACTGTGATCAAAGGCCCTGTCCTGATCCCATTGAATTTAATAGACATTTTGCTAATAACCTCAGGAGATCAGGATCTGTCTCTCCCTGATTTGTGGACACAAGTCCATTAGCTTCAGGAGGTATTAAATCCTTTCCCTTCCTCTTTGGGTGGGGGAAAAGGCATGTATCATGCTTCCTCTTTGGATGATGCCTGGTCTCACAACTGGCAATTATCTGAGACAGTAGCTGGTGTAGCATGTGTCAAAGGAGCGTGCTGTGGCAATTTCTCTCATCATCATACATTTAGCCCTGAGTCTGGGCTCACACTAGAGCTAGGGTTACCTCCATGATCATAGCTGTGCATTTCTAGTCCATGCAACCGCTGGTGCAGAACTGGCTTTGAACTTCTTTTTATTCTTTCCTAGCAGACTTGGTAGAGGAAGGGGTGTCGAGATGACTTCTCTGTCTTCCCCTGAGATTTATATTTCTGGAATATGTCTCAAATGCACTTAGGGAAAAGGAATGAAATTCAGCAGCATCACTGTGCTAGCAGAGCAAATGTTTTGCTGATGGTAGCTCTTTCCCCCTTCATGTTAGCACTGAATTTGTTCTGGTATTCCTGAAATGCCTTTAAACACTTCATTTCTTCTTTAGAGTGAGACGAGATGGTCCCTTGTGTGAAAGTTAGCTTTGGGAAGAAAGCACTAAGCCTCTTATGAGAGCAAAGCTGTGCCTGTGTTTAGACTCATTCCATCACCTTCTGTGGCATTTGATCTTATTCCTCTTTTTATGCCTATCACCTTCTCATTTCCTTTGGCTGTGATCCCTCTTTCTTTCTGCTGAAATGTTTGGAGGGCAGGCAATTCCCTGGCTGCCTGCAGATGAAACTAGATCAGCTTTCAGCATTGAGTTGTGTGACAGCTGCCCACTGTCACTACAGAGCCAATTTTGGGACTGTGTCATCAGCTTTGTCAATCCATATGTCCCAGGGAGATTTTTACTGGATCAAAGCTTAAGCACACATTAACTGGATCAAATTCTTAAATGTACATCCAAGATCTGAAGTGACGAATGGGACACCCAACTTTCATGAACCAAACAAAACTGTAATTCATTGATGTAAGACGGAAGTTTCCATGAGTTCCAGCTATCCACAGGTATGTGGTCTCTGAAAGATTGTCCCATGCTCACCCCAGTCTGTGTATGAACGTGTGTGAATGAGCAAGAAAAATTTTAGTATTCTCCTTGCAAATTTTGCTTTGTTTTTTAATAAAGTTTGTAATTGTCAGGTTTGTGCTTGTGAAAAGCACATCACAAAAAGACCAGTATGAATAATATCAGGGTTTCAGTTCGACAGAGCAAGTGTAAAAAGGCCTGGTGGAAGCTTGCAAAGGTATATTGTAGCTTTCTAATAATAAAAATGTCTCAGTTGTCTTAGATGTGGGACACTGTGTCCTGGAAGATGGCCTCCTGTTACCTAACAGCCGAGCCTCCTCCAGTGAGGGCATGCCCTAAATTGCTCTTTGCAATTGAATTCACTTCCGAACAAGGCGACAAGAACCCAGGGCTGGTAGGCCAGCATCACATAAGCTGCATCAGATCCCAGGTGGCTTCTGCTAGAAGGATCAGCATCAGCCAGTCTTGTTTGCACGTGCCAGGCTGCCAAACAGTATGTGGAGCTCAGATAGCTCATGATTTACATAGGTTTGCGTAGACAGCTAGATAACAGAAATACCATGTGTTTCAGATGAGTCATCTGCAGAGACCCTGCTGCTGAAAAGAAAGTCTGAGGACTGAGTTTGGGCATATTGCTCTTTGTCTAAACCAAAAAGCATGATCAATTCAGCTTGCTTCACTTACCTGGTTTGTACTAGTAAAATTTTTGTACAATATTCTTCTTTCAACCTAATAGTGGCTTAACTTCATCCATTACCTTAATATTTCTTTAACTGACTCAATTTAAATAAGAAACCAAGCACGTCTGGTGCAAAATTTGCTGAGTGACTGAGATGTGGGCCTGCTCAGTAGCTCATGGTCTGACATTAGCTCTAGGTCACTTCTCAATAGGCTTCTGTGCATCCACAACATGACAGCTGCCTTCAGGGCAGCCAAAGGAATGAAAAAATTAATGCTTATTTATTTTATTTTAAATAACCGTCTCATGTTGTAATCAAACTAATAAACATACCTTAGCCTAACATGCAGCATTTATAAATCAGTATAAGCAGCTTTGTTCTTCTGATAAAGTCGATTTGATTTGCATCTTCCACTGATCAGACCTGCCAGCATGAGATTAATCCCTTGAAATTATCTTGTCTTTGAAAAGTGAATTTGGCCTATTTCTTTGCAGCACTGGGTAGCTTTTAATAGGAAATGTCAACCCAGCATTCTGGGTGCTTTTGGACAATGGGTTTCGTTATGGAAGTTCCCATAATGATTTTTTTCCAGGAATAAGCTGTTTTTTTCAGGCTGGATAAATTCCAGCTCAAGTAATTACACTCTGCATTCCTCAATTCCCCCAAAGGTCCAATTAATTCAGGCATTCTTAGCATAAAATTGTTACATGCTGCTACTGTACATGGCTAAACAGCTGTTATACTTTCCCCCAACGACGAATACATCTCAGTGGTGCGTGAACTGATTCCCTTACATCACTCTGCTGTAGTGTGCCCAAATGATTTCAGTGCTTGCAGCCCTCCAAGGAAAGGCTCATTGGTTACGCATACTTTTATCATGGTCTTCCTAGTCCTGCTATTCTTGCTTGTCCTTCTTCACTGGCTTTCTCTCAGAAGAGAAGATGGGGAGAGCAAGAAGTCCTGCTGGTTATATTCGCTTCTGGATCTTGAACCACCAGAGGTGGGGAAGGTCTCAGAGCAAAGGGTGGCATGTTGCCACAGGTGCCGGGCGCACTGGGAGGCTTTACTTACATGGCACATGTTGTTCTGAATACCTGAGAGGGCACCCGCTACTGAAGTAATTAGTTACGTCCGGGTTGCTTAACAGACCCATGACACCGATGTGTTAGCTGTCGTCCATCTACAGTGAAAGAGGGTTTTAAAAACCCAGAGAGTTAGTGGAGATGAGAAGCCTGCAGCTGCAATAGTGCCTCTTCTGCTTTTTCTTTTGAAAGTGTTTTTATGTCTGCTTTTTTGGCCAGATCTTGGTGTGATTGTTGCAGCAGGAACCTGCTGCTTTGGTGCCCACTGGTTCCCAACTCTAAGAACGTGGTGCGACTCCNTTAATAGGAAGAAAATCAACTCCATCCCAGCCGAAACCAGGACACTCCCATGGTTTGTCAAATCAGCTGCTCAATCCTGACCCTTGTTGGCAGACTGGAGCCAGCTATCCCATCAGAGCTTGTAAGTGGAGGGCTTTCCAGGTCTTATCCAGCTTTGGAAACCTTGCCCCTGACATAATCACTGTGGTAGCGAGGCTGTTTCAACATTAGGGTTGGAAGGCATGGCCTCTTGCTTTTGTACTTTGAACAGCTGAAAAGCAATGTGCTGCCCAAAGGTAACCCCCAGGCTGCACTGACTGCCCGGTGGGACCTATGCGCGCTGGGCCGCAGCTCACCGCAGCAGGGCTGCAACAAGAGAGGGTCTCAAGAAAATAAAGAAGGATCAGAGAGAGGGCATGAGAAGTATGAGAGGGATCAGAGGGGGGAAGTTGTTCTATCATGTGCTTTGCTGTTTGACCTTCAGTGATCCTTTTGGACTTGCTGTAGGATTTCCAGTTGTGTGTGTCAAAAACCAGTATCTGCACCCAGGTCCGCAAGAGTCAGTGGGGACAATTTTTTTTATGGAGCTGCAGTAGGCCAGGATAATCCACACTTCTGTCTTTTCTGCGCCTTTGGATGCATTTATCTTTCAGCCCACGAGAGACTCAGTTCACCTCTTGCATTGCTCGAGGGATAGGATTTCAGCTGGCAGCTCCTGGGTCAGGCTGGCTTCAGCAGGCAGAGCAGCTCTGGGGAAGATGGTTCAGTGCAGGGTGTCCTGCGTCGGTCTGTCTCTGATGTCCGTCGGGGCCTCGGTGTCGGTTTACAGCTTCCTTCTTGCATGGCTGGCAGGGGTAGCTGTCATCCTACCGGACCCCTCTTCTGATGACGACACCGACATCTTCTGGCCACTGTGCGAAGTGCTGGGCATGGGCTGCAGCCACGGAGGTGGCGTGTGCCCGGCCACGGGAGAGCCTGCCTTTCCTGCGTGTGCTGCCAGCATCAGCCAGCTCACGTTTCATCCGAGCTCAGTCTGGAGGTGGACACATTCAGCACACATCCTTCCTGGGGAAAGGCTGTCGGTGCTGAGACTTTGCTTCCTCCAAGCCCACTGACTTCCAAGGCATGACGTGGAGCAACTGTCCCAAGGGTAGAGAGATAGTTGAAGCCATTAGGAAAACAGGTTCCATTTCACATGGGTAACTGGGCAAATTAACTCTCTCCAGAGTTTCTCACACATGAAAGTGGAATCATACCAACTTTTTCTTCTGCCTGTCTTCATAAACACACCTGCATGGTGCTTGGGTACCATGATGTTGCAAAGTCAAAACATTTCTGATGTCTTGGCACTAGGGATGTGGTCTGTTTGCTCTTGGAGAGCTTTGCCTCAGCACCCAAGAGATGTGAGACCAGCACTTATAGGGCCAGGAGCACATTTCCCTGCCAGGAGGCAAGTTGGCCAAGCTGAAGTTTGGCTGGCGGCATCCGTGGTGAGGTTCTGGCCAGGTCCTTTGCTGATAGCAGTGGTTGTGAGGGAAGCTGGAAGCAAAGACCTGCCCCTCCTTTCCCTGGTGAGGTGCTTTGAAGCTGAGCTCTACTGCTGGCCCGCCACCGCACTGCATCGCAGCTGCAGGCAGAGACGTCTCTGCCCAGTCTCACACGTCCTTGATCCTGATTCTAACCCTGACGCCTGCCTCTGACCCCAGCCCTGACCCACACTTGCCACTCTGCATCCCGGTGCCTGCTAGCACGGTCCCTGCTCGCGCCTGCCCTGCTATTGCACCCTGCTCCCTGCTCACCTTGCTTTGCAGGGAGGCTGGCCCTTGCTGCTCCCCGACTCCTCTTTCTTCCCCACCTGATCCATAGGTTTGATTTCTGTCCACGCAGACTCCCAGAGCCTCGTGGAAGTCTGTCCCTATGGGGGTAACCCGGTGACCCCTCAGCATCCTGAGACTTTTACTGGGCGTCTCTATGACATGCTGTTGTGGTTTAACCCCAGCCAGCAACTAAGCCCCACGCAGCTGCTCGCCCACTCCTCCCTGGTGGGTTGGGGGAGAGAATCGGAAGGGTAAAAGTGAGAAAACACATGGGTTGAGATAAAGACAGTTTAACAGGTAACGCAAAAGCTGTGCACGCAAGCGAAGCAAAACAAGGAATTCATTCACTCCTTCCCATCAGCAGGCAGGTGTTCAGCCATCCCCAGGAAAGCAGGGCTCCATCACGTGTAATGGTTACTTGGGAAGACAAACGCCATCACTCCAAACATCCTCCCTTCCTCCTTCTTCCCCCAGCTTTATATGCTGAGCATGACGTCATGTGGTATGGAATATCCCTTTGGTCAGTTGGGGTCAGCTGCCCCAGCTGTGTCCCCTCCCAACTCCTTGTGCACCCCCAGCCTGCTCACTGGTGGAGTGGGGTGAGGAGCAGAAAAGGCCTTGACTCTGTGTCAGCACTGCTCAGCAGTAACGAAAACATCCCTGTGTAATCAACACTGTTTTCAGCACAAATCCAAAACATAGCCCTATACCAGCTACTATGGAGAAAATTAACTGCATCCCAGTAAAAACCAACACACTAGCTGTCCTCTTCGCCTTGCTGTTAGATGCCTGCATAAATGATGACAAAGTTTTGCACATAACCTCAAACCTTTTTACAGGGGGGGCTTACCTAAGCCGGGGTTTCACCTAGTGCCTCCATACGGGTGTGCATCTTGTTAAAGGCGGGCTGCAAGGCTATGCCTGCTGGCCACTGCCCCACCCCAGCAGCCACCCCAGCAGGGTAGCAGCCAGGGTCTTCCTCTGCAAAGGAGAAGGGGCGTAAGGAGCTGATGCTGCAGTACACCGGTGCTTGGGGTTGATGCCAGGGGCTGGCAGCTCTCAGGCCCCAGAAGGTGGCTGGTGCCCAGAGGAGCTGCTGAGGGCTTAGTTTTGGGTTACAGGCTGCTCAGCGAGAGCTTAATTTGCTCTTTACCTTGTGCCAGATAGGGAATCCCTGTGAGGAGCAGACACTGGACCTAGTCTTTCCCCTGGGCCAAGGGTGTGGGGATATTAAATTGCCGTTTTCAGGATGACCTCCTGCCTCTGTGCAATAGTCACAAGAATCCCATGGAGATGCAGCTCCCTTTGTCCTCTTCCTCAGCTTTCCCACTCTGTTGTCTTGGTTTTCTTCATCTCCCTGTCCTCTTCTCCTTTCTCCTTCTCATCTGTGTGACACAGATCCATATGGCGTTAACAGAGTATCATTAACCTACAGCACTACAGAAGGGTGATGCTTTCTTAAAAACATGCCACTTTCTATTTTTACCCTCTCTGAACTACAGGACCAAGCTGAGGAGGTCTGACCTGCTGCTGCGTTCTGATCTCAGCTGCTGTCTCCCTGCCCAAGTCTTATCCTGCCAGTGCTCCAGAGATGGCTTGGACTCCAGGTTGTGTCTGTTCAGACTGTGGCCCTGTTACACATTTGTAACAATACTGCGTCTAAAAAGGGTAGGAGGAAACCTGCGTTTTCAAATATGCATATGCAAATGAGGATCCCGGGAAATTTAAAGAAGAGTATGGGGTTTTGTTCTGTTTCTGTATTTCAAATTCCCTTCTTCCCCCACCCTCATCTATTTTTTCTCTTTCTGCTTTCACAAGTGCTTCAAGAATTGAGATCACCTGCCTTACGACACTATGAATTTGATGTGGTACAACACGAATGTGCCTGTGCTCCCCTCCTGTTGTAAGTTTGTCTTGTTCACATGGCTTTTTTAAGCGAGAGTCTGATAGTAGTTTGTATCATAGGGAAAAAAAGGACTCTCCTTTTTTGTCTCCCTCAACTAGGTTGTATTTTCCTTATTTAATGGCTGGATAAGCAAATATTTACTGCATTTATTTCATGTGGTTGCCTTTCTGCTCAATGATAATGATACCCTTTTATGTAGTACTTTGGCATATAAATTTGGGGTGGCGGGGTGTAGTTTGTTTTATGTTGCAGGCTGATTGCAAACCTTCTCAGCATTTACCAGCCATTGTGCTGGCAGCCACTTTAATCATGTCCATTGTAGGCACTGAAGGTCCAGCACTTCTGATGGAAGCACATGGGTCTCTGAAGCTCTTTGTAAACTGCATTGTTGTGATTGTCAAAATAAGTTATTTTGCCTGAGAATTAAAAAAAAGTCTAACACTGTGGGATCCAGCTGGACACCTAACTTTCCAAATTCCAGGAATACTAAAATTAAAATTTGAAATAAAAATCAAACTTTGAAACCTTCTTAAGTTCCTAAGTTTCGCCTTGAAAGGCCGCCTTAGCTTCTCAAACGTCTAAAGCTCAAAGTGTGTGGCTTGTACTGGTGTGACTGAAAAACTCTTTTTTTTACAGCAGTTTTTCACTTGGGTGATCGAACTCTGAAGCAGAGGAACATAAGACATCATAGAACCAGATTTGGGTGTTTAATATATTCTCCAGTTGAAAATCGCTTACATAACTTAAACATATATAATAAACGCAGTTCATGCCTTGCAGGATCAGCCTGACACTGAGAACTTGCCATGGTTGCAGAGCATTCTGGCTTCCAAAACTGCATTGTTCCAAATTGTCTGTTTAGATGTCTAAAGTATATTTCCTTTTAAAAAAAAAAAAAAGAATAATTAATTGGGCAGATGGCAGATCTCTGCTGCTTACCTACCTGGAAATACACTATGCTGACAGAGAGCTGCAGCTGGAGTGGGACCTCATAATTTATTGTGATTTATTTCTGTCACGGCCTAACCATTCACAGATAGGTGAGAAAAGGGCTTCTTTTTTACTTTCTCCAGCTGCAACGTAATGAGGTGACATACACCAGAATCTGCATTTCCAGTGCATTCAAGAAGCAGGGAGAGAGCCCCAAAAGTCTTGCTGTGCACAGGGCTCAGCTGTCATGGAAGGAAGACAGGGTGTGAGTGACCACACACCTTTATTATTCGCTCTTTTGTGGTCTCTGTTGGACCTGGTGCATCCTCTTTATAAGGAGCTGCTGTTACAGTAGGGTGTCATTTCAGTCTCTGTTCACAGGTGTTATTTCACAGTTGTTGGTTGGGATTTTTCACCATGAGATAATCAAGACATAAGGACATAAATAATTTTAGGATGACTCTGGCTAAGTCTTCTGGTAAAATCATTGTGCCCTTTGTATTTCTGCACAAATTTCCAGGTAAATTCTTCAGTGCAGAGTTCTGCTCTTGCCTCAGGATCTTACTCCCGTTCCTGCAGTCCCAGGGATGGGATGCTTTTCCTGACTTCACCCCATCAGGGAAAGCATGGGTGTCTCAGTGGTGTTCACGCCTGCCATGCAATTCCTCTTCCAAGGCCCTGTGTTTCTTGCACTTAGGCAAACGTGCACTCTGAACATGTTGCATTCAAGCACCTGATGCTGCCCAGGATCATACAAAGTGATGCCTTCTAAGTTTTGAGATGCCCTTCCAAAGGGTACTGCAAGGAGCCTTGTAAGTACCGTTCTGCTAGCATCCTTCTCTGAGGAGGATGGAGTCATTGCTGGTTTTATTCCTCTCCTTTTGAGGCATTAGGCACAGTCATTGTGTGGGTAGGCTGGAAGCTGAGATGTTGTGACCTAAAAGGACAACCTGCATGAAATTCTTGGAAAGCGAAAAGTTCTATATACGTGGTTTTACCTATTAGTGAGCGTGGAAGGTTTTCACTGCTGTCCTTGTCTATCTTTGAAAGCATGTGATTTAATTTCTTCCCCTTATCAGGATTGTTGCTCTTGCTTTTTCCTCCTCACTTTCTGCTTTTGTATATGGCTGCTGCTCCCGATGCAGCTTGTGTCTACTTTACACAACCCCTGCTGTCTTGCAATTCAAAACTGCCTTTAGTCTTGAGCAGAACACAACCAGAAGCAAAGCACATCATGGCCACAGAGCAATATTGCCTCATGGAGCAGCTTTGAAATAACAACCTTGGTTTCTCACTCTGCTTAACAGCTTCTGTTTCAGACCCTTTTCACCCAGTTTCTCCAGGGCTTGAGAACTGATTGCCTGCTTTACTTGGTTTCTGCTTTATGGCTCGCTCTGTTCAGTGATTTCCGCTTGACCTTTCCAGTTCCTCTTACTTCTTTGCGATCAGGTGTTGAATATGTTTAAGGCAGCGGGCTGCTGATGCAGGCAGTGTTCTGCATCCCTGCAGCAGCATGAGGAATGACGGGAGGATGTACAGCTTGCTGGTAGAAGGCAGCTGATCTCAGAACTTGAAGGCTTTGCATAGGAGAGCCTGTGCCAGGGAATATTAAATATTACTCCATGTCCAGAAATAAAACTCTGCAGACACTATCATGCTGAAAGGTATTTGTCTGTATCTTCCCTTCCAGTTGTTACCCAGAGAACTCCTCAAGGCCAGCATGTAATTTTGCAAACATTCAATCCCTGCGTGCTGTACACATCTTGTCTTTTTGATTATGATGCTGGTTTAGACTGTGTGTGTCCTTTCATGTCCTGGAGACTGAATCTGTGCAGTTTTGATAGAGAATAATAATTTTTAAAGTTAAAGAATAATTATATTTTTAAATCCATTTAATTTTATCCTTTTCCCCCAGAACATGATTATTTTTAAAGGTAAAATAGTTCACTAGATTCTAGGGTCTGGGAAGCTTAACGGAGTACTTATGGAAGCTAAACCTTTACTTTCCAAGTTGCTGACTCAATTCCCATTCACATATTAGTGCGCAATGTTGCCATCTGACAGCTGCCTACGGCTCATGTCAAAATGAGATGGTGGTTCAAGTGCAGTCCTCGAGGCTGAAAGGAAACCGAAGGAAAGCAAAAAAAAAAAAGCCCCTCTAATTTCTCCTGCACGTTGGGACCCTGTGGGCACCCTTGGCCGAGCGCCAAGAACAGAGATGGGAGATGCACACATGGAGCTCACTGCCTGGAAAGCGTCCTTATCTCGGGGAGTAAACTCACCCCCTCTTTTGCAGGTCAGGATGTGACTCATCTTCCAAGGTGCTTCTCAGCAGGGATGACCCAACTAGCCAAATGGTAATCTTAAAATGTGGTGGGTGCTAGGTGCTTTCTGTTAGCTGAGAGATGTGCACCTGGTAGCTCAATTTTCTTTTAAAAGACGCATGTTTAAAGAAGTCTGTAATTTCCGCAAAAATGCATGCAATTTGGCATTCCTGAAACCCCTTATGTCGTCCAAGTGTAACACACTTCAAGGCTTTGCAGGAATAAGGAAACAAAATTTGACCTCTTAGATGGATCAGCTCCTGCATTTGCAGAGGCACTACTGGATTTGCAGATCGATACAGTGCTAACGTGGTGCCATTATAAGCCCATGCGTTGCCTTCAGAGCTTGCCTGTAATCAGAATATTGCTGGTTTCATACCTTGATTTCAAGTTACTAAAAAGCTGCATAAGCCCTCTAGGAGATAAGATTGGAAAGGAAAGATTGGAATGGGCAACACAGGGAAAATAATCAGCGATGCCTGAGTTCCAGGAAACAGAAACTTCCCTGGGAAAATGTCTTTTCAATCACTTGTAGTTACAGCTGCCCACTGATAACCCCAGTGCCAGGTTGAGACATTAGATTAAGCCCATCAGGTGTGCTGGATGGCACAACCTGGCTGATTTAATGAATTCCTTCAATACATGTTATAACTGATGTGAATTAATCTCTTCACTACATGACTGGATCTCATTGTTAGAAGTTAGGTTGCCTGGTCTGGCAGATGGTGCAGCCTAAAAGATCAGCTCAGCAAGCAAAGCTAAGCCATTGGAAAGCTTCTTTTCTTAGGCAGAGATGTGGTTCTACCTGCTGCTTAAGTACTAATCTCTAATGCAATACTTCCTCTAATTCATGAAGGTGTTAGGGGATGCTGCCCAGTCTTCAGAGACAAACAAAATCGGAGCTTGTTACAGTGTTGGTCTCCTCTGGGTGAAAAAACAGAGCAGAAAAACCCACCTCACACGGAGTTTGCCCATCTCCTCACTCCTGTGTCCTCACAAGTTTTATTTAGAGATACACAATTCACATGCCAGCTGTCCCTTGCGGATGGTTAGTGGCAAATGCAACTCACCCCAGATAATCACTCTTGATATTTCCGTCTTATGCTAGCTCTGTCCTCACAGGGGAAAAGCCAAACATGGCACCTCTCGTGTGCACAGGAGGATTTGGGAGTGGAGGGATCCACAGTCAGTGTTGGGAAGCAGAGGTGTGGGACGAGACCAAGAAGCTAAGAACGTGCTTTTTTGTTCAACTTACAGTCCTACTATAGCATCAGCAGACCCTGATGAAAAAGTAAAAAAAGCAAGGGGGTTGATTTTTGCACTGTCAGTTGAGACTCTGTTCAGGAAACTGAACATATTTTATAAAATATGCCTGTGGTACTTAAGCATGTTGGAATATGTTGGGCTTGGTTAGTACTAACAAATACCCTCTTGATTCTTTGTGACCTTTGTTCTTATTAGAAAATAATTGAGTTTGTCTTTGAACAATGAAGTTCACCTGACAATTTTGCAGCATTTAGACAGCTTTGTTGCTGATTGCCTTTTTTCAAGGTCAATAGGAGGATATGAAGTACACTGACTGATGCATAACTCTTAAGGTGAGGCACCAGAAGCAAGTCAAGAAGGCAAACTGCAGAGCTAAGTTGCTGATTATACTTCATATGTCAAATGTTCTTCTCAAAAACAAAAGGCATTAGACATGAACAGGAAAAATGTCTGTACTCTCACACCATGCACAGGTTAAATTCTATGTTGGTCTCTTCCTCTTCTCATATTCTGTTTAATAAAGGCCATTGTTTATGGTTAATTAGATTAGTTTCACACATATTGGAAAACATGGAAAGATGAAGAACAGTAAACAGATGAGATGCTCAGGAGAATCTCACTTTCTATTTCTGTCTTTGAGGTTGCCCCATCCCAGTGGCATCTCTCTGCCTTATGTTCCTTCTGAAAAATTCATTTAATTCAGATCACTTTTTTGGTAAAAGCTTTTGTCTCAGAAGACATAAAACCTCTGCACTAAGCCTGTGCGAGGAGAAGTCCATGACCTTTGCCTCTCACAATATAACCCGCTTGCCTTGCAGCTTCTGTACGTGCAATGCTGGGCAGTTTCAGGGAGAAAAAGTACAGATTATGTCCCAAACTCAGACAGTGGGAACACGTATTTTCCCACCAACAAAACACATCTTTTCCCACCACTGCTTAAGCTGAAATCACTGATAGATTTTGGAGTTAGCATTGCTCTCGTGTAGCAAAATCTTACAGCTCTTGCCCTTGGATGTCTGTACTCTCATGCAGGCATAAATGCACTGATGATTTAGCCTGATTCACATTTTTAGGGCACTCTCAAGGAAGTAGAGAAGAAAGCAATAATTCATTGAGCTGCCTGCCATAAGCCAGCTGAGGCTGGCCCATGGGTGAAAAACAAGACACCAGAGCATCCAGTAAAAATTAGATGGCCTGGGATGTGGTGGGAAACCTATCTGGCTAATTTAAGCTAGATACCTAACTCCTGGATGGCTTATGTTATGAGACATGATGCGTTCTCATGTGTTTGCCTAACCAGTTCCATACCAGAGTAATTCAACTTATCCATGCAGGTGTGAGAGGAGAATGAGGTCTTTAAATAGTTAAAGATTTGTAAACATGAAGTATAAACTAGTTGCTGTCTTGTGGCTTTTAATTGCCATGTTAGTTCTGTGTGCTGCTTGAATGCTTCATTCAAGACTTCTAATAGCACTGAAAGACATCATCACCTCTGTTAAGAGTGAGGCTAAATATCTCTAACTCTACTGCTACACTGTAGAGTTTGTGGCCTCTGTCCTTCTCACTTGCACTTCAAAATTTTTACTTTACTATTTGCAAAGGAACATTGTGTGAACTTAGCAAAAACCTGACTTCAATTTGAGTTTTTAAATTTAAACTTACTATAAATGCAGCAAAGTAGGGAACCATTTTTTTTCTAATTCTTTTTAAAGACATGACTTTATGTGTGCTGAGCTGATCACGTCAGGAAAGAGAGTCAAACTTCAGCTGGTGGAGATGGCCTCATTTTCTCAGGGGCAAGTGGTTTCAGAAGTCTCCAGTGGTGCACTTTGTCCCCTGGCAGGGATGGGGACATGTGCTGATTTAATGCTGACAGTTCTCTACATTCATATGCATAACATGAGTCTTACTCTTTCTTCATTTGGGCCTTTCACACAACATTAGTAGGGAAAGAAGCATATTTTTTAGTGAAAAATGTGATTGTGAAAACATAAATTATCAGCAGGCTGCAGGCATAGCTTGCTCTCTTCTAAAATTAATTGTAACTCACTTTTATTTAGCACTTGATATTGTCCATTTAATTCAGCACTAAAGTTTTATAAAGGTTTCTGAAGTGTCACTTACAGTTTCATTATCTGACTTCAACAGCAAAAAAAAACCATAGGTGAGCTATGTTTAACTCAAAAGAAGCAATAAAAGAACATATGTTTATTAAGCAATAATAGAGGAATCCTACTAAGCTATTTCTAAAATTGCTTCCCAAATTAGAAGTATGCATTCTTCAAATTAGTATTGGGTACTCTTTTCCCAGAAGGAGACAGTATTTATTACCCACATTTATGTGGCTGAGGGAGATGTGTTGGCCAATGACAGATTGCAGTATGAGAGAAGTAGTTTTGAGATGTAGTTATGTATCTTTCTTTCCAATCTGAATTTATCTAAAGAAAAATTGACAGAGCAATCAATATACTTATTCACAGACTAACTGTAGGTGAATGCTACACAGAAAACACAACCAGGAGTTTATACCAAAGCCTACTGAGATCTGTGTTAAGAAATTGTGTTTTTATGAGCTTTTACTATTTTGGGAAAATTAAGAATTGTGTTTATTATCCATTCAAATGAAGAGTTAGTGATCTCAGATATGACCACGTTATAAAGCATATTAAATTACATATTTGTACATAAACGTTGTGCTAACACATATTAATATACCCTGTTTTATCTGGAAAAGTAATGGAATAGCTGTTTCTGAATTCTTAACTCTGTGCTAACATTTGTTGTAAAACCTTTCTTTTTACCCAGAAACAAAATTCCCTGTGCAGTAATTTTTTTTCTTTTTTTCCCCCCCCCCCCGAAGGAAGAATTAATGGACCATTCAGAAGGAAACAATCTCTGTGAGGAAAGATGCAAATCAATCATCTGTGAGTGGCTGATGTCCCCGTGCAGTCACTTATGCTGGGCAGCCTGCGGGGGATGGAAGAACACCCCTCTCTGCTGACCTCCTTCATCCTGAGGAAGGCAGTTTGCCATTGCCTGCCGGGTGGAGTTGTCTCCCCTCCTATCCTACCCCTCAGACCAGGATTGTCCCTCTGTCTGTCTTGCTCTCCAGCATACTACAGGCTCAGAATGAAAGGCAAGGGAAATGTTAGAGGAAAAGACTCACCAAGGGCAGAGAGAGCACCTGGAGAGACCAGGGACTGACAGAAATGTCAGTGGCTGTAATAACCACCTAGGATTCACAGGCTACTTGAAAGGAATGCAGAACAAGTATTTGCAAAAGATTAAATTTGCTCCTTTCTCTGTGAAGTGCAGGTGAGCTGGCAGTTGTAAAAAAAATCTGCAGAAGTTCTTGATGAAAAGGAAAAATTTGTCTGTAGGTTTGAGAAAATGGTCAAGCTGGTCTTAGGACAGCAGGACGACTCTTCCGCTAGAGACTGCTGGTTCAGGAGCAAAACTGATGTAAGCCGTGATAAGTGGATCCTGCTCCACTTCTGCTGGCCCCACTCCTGTGAGAGCCGGATGGCGTGATCACGAGCAGTTGTCTCCTGGACACATGTAACGCAAAGCACTCTTCTGCAGGAGGTGGCAGATGACTGCAGATTTCAAGGGAACAAATTTATTTCTTTGCTGTTACAGTTTATTGCAGTGGTAGCCATCAAATAACTATTGCCTCAGGTTTTTAAACATCCGAGTTTCAATCTGGGGCAGTCCACTGTGACACTACAGGGTTTTTTTCTGTTAATCTCTACATTCCTCCACTGTCGTCCATTTGTAGCCCACCATTCCCATCACAATTGTGACTGTTTTACGAGAGTTTCAGAAGGCTTTAGTAAAAAGTGTATGTTAGCTGTTTTTTTAAAGGCTCTTTAAAACCCTGTCTGGCCTGGAAAGATGCTCTGGCATGGGGCCCTTAGGAGGACTGCGCTCCGTTGCTAGTTCTCAGCTGTGCCTGTGAGCACAGGCCACTTTCTTACTAGCTCTTCTCTCCTCAGCTCTTACTCAGGGAAACAGGCATGACTGTATTTCCATTCACTTGTTCTTTTTGCAGCCGTTCTACATCGGACTGTAAACTCCATGGGATGTATGCTACCTTTTACACTCTCACAAAAACTTGGCTATCCCAGTGTTATGATTACATGTGCCCCCAACACAACAGTGCTGACAGACCTCCTTGAAGTCATTACCTGCGCCGTGCTTTGGATCAAGGTCCAATGAACTGCAGTTATTTAAGGAGGAGCTTATTATTAAGCTGACACCTTTATCACTAGACCAAATGCCTTGGTTCTTTACTGAGGCAAAACCCTCCTGGCTGCAGTCAATAAAATCTGTACGCAGTGGCTGGATGCTGCATGTCTGAAGCAAAGCACAGTAATTTAACTGACTACCTTTTGAATTGGTACATAACTCCTAATAGGTGCCATCTATCAGCATAGAAGTGGAAACAAGGACTGTAATGTTAACACTGCTTAGTTTAGTTCTGTCAAAGTGAAATACCCAAACAGATTCTCTCTATGGAGAGCAGAACTCAGCATTACCAAGGCAGGGATGGGTGATTTGAAGTCATGGACTTTCCTCTTTAAATCAGTGATGGGATGATAATGGACAACTGCATTCAGCTGCAATTTCACACAATATGTGCTCCACAAGCCTTTGGAATACAAATTCTTTAAAAATCCAGTTTGAATCGGTTTTACTGCAGGCAGAGACCAGCTGAACTTTGTGCACCGTCAGAACCTCTGGGCCCACTGTTTTGTGCGGTACTGTGCGTTAAGAGTACTAGCCCTTCGTGGAGACATACAGTACTTGGGTAAATCTTATCCCTATGGTCTGATCCTGCAAACAGGGTATGGTATGCGAATTTAAGATACCTGATTTGAAGGTACCACAAAGTAGTACACAAATACTGATTAATAAATAGCAGCCCCACGAGGATTTTAGTCTGGAGCTTGGTTGTAGCTAGACTGAATTAATTGGCTTTACATTCCAATTCTGGAAGTTCAGCATGCACTTTTGTATGTGAATAGTCCCCTTGAAATCACTAGGAACAACTATCAAGGTCGTAGCAAGCTTCATGTCTGCCACTGATCTGAAGCCTACTGCAGATGTTTACACAGAGCATGATTTTTTTAAATTGCATGCTTTCATTGACTTTGACAGGATTATTTGCCCCAAGTCATGGTAGGTTGTTTGTATGAATCTGGGATTTAGTCTCCTAGGAGAAGTCTCCTTTTCAATTCCTTCCCCTTTTCCTGTGCTACAAATTTCTCCTTCTTGCATTAGGCATTCTACCTGCTGTGAAATGTATTGTTCACCCACATTTACATCTGAAAAATGACAATAGAGAAGAGAGAGTGTGTTATCCTGTGCTTGAGAGCCTTTGTAGAAATGTGGAGTGACAGCAGGATGACTGCAGCTGATGAAAAAAGATAAGGTATGGTTATCAAGCTGCATAGCTAGCAAATTATTTCAATAGTTTGGATTTAAATCTTTTTTCCTTTTGAGCTCTATTGCTGGCACTGAGCTTTTGGTTCATGATAAAAAACAATATATATTTAGTCTCAAAAACAGTTCATCACTTCATTATTTTAGTAATTTTGTTTACTTTGCTACTTGAATCAGCACAGGCATAGAGTCAAAATATCATTTGGAATAGAGGACTAGGAAAATAACTCTACCAAAATGTTGAGTAAAAATATATTGTCATATTGACTGTAATCAGTAACACCCAAAGTGTGAAGGAAGTAAACGCTGTCCCTATCAGCTGACAATGTTGTGCTCTCAGCTGTTGTTATAATTTCAAAATAATCCTCATCTGAGTGGAAGAGAATTCCTTCTGCTTTTCCTTGGAGTGACTGTTGTCCTCCTGTTCTTCAGTGTGATGTGTGCCATGGAGGAAAGAACTAAAGGAACTTGGTGCATACGCTTTTCCATCTTACCAAGTCCAGAAATCACTTTCAGAGCAATCCTGTGTACTCACAAAGCTGCACCCGGTTAAAAGATTATTGTGACATTATTATTAGAAATCGCTGCAGTAACAACTTGCCAAATGAACCGTTAAAAGCAAACCAGACTCACTGAACCACAATAAAATTAATTAAAGGCTGCCTGGGACAACATAACGGTCTTTGAGGGTCTTTATCTTTTTATACCATTCGTCTCTTCCAATACCTGTGACAGAGCCCTCCACCTCTCTTTTTATCTCATTTGAATGTAAATAGCCATTTCAAACACTGCAGCTTCCTTTTAGTGACAAGCTTATTTGGTGGTGTGTCACTGTTAAATTGTACGATCTATTGACATGCAGAAACATGAATTGGGGGGAAAGGCCTTTTTACTATTAAAGAAAACAGTACATTCTTTCTGCTTTGGGAATTCTGCTTCAGTCTTTTTGACTGTTGCTTTCCCCTGTGAAGTCCGAGTATCTCTTTTGTGGTTGTTTGTCTTGAGGCTGAAGCTTCAGAGATACTAAACCATTTTTTATTCAGATGGCAAAAAAGGAGGTCCAAAACTGATTCCTGTAAATGGAAGACCCACAATTGGAGCCCACTGTGCAAAATACGAGCAGTAGCTTGCCTGTGCCATAGAGCATGTGCCAACACTGCCGTCTAGCTTCTGCAAAGGTTTTGTGTGCTTTTGCTTCGCTTTAATTGCTTGCTTTCATGTGTTACACAGCTTTGTCAAGCCTCCAATGGCAAGTCAAGGTCCTGTAGCATTGACTTCATTCAGATCCATGTGTTCCTTTCCACAGAAGTATTGGAAGTAGTTGCAGCAGGGGATGAGAGATGGCAGATGGCTGTAGCAAACAGTAGAGGAGACCTTAAGTGGCAATGCAGCAGGAAAGCTCCCAGCCTGTATTTGCAGATAGCGAACTGAAACCTTCCTGTCCAAACTCTTATGGGATTTTTGGCAGCACCACAACTCAGACAAACTGGCCCTAGGTCTGCTCAGTGTTTCTAATCACAGAACATCGGTAATGTCCATGGACAGGGTCCTCTGATGTGTCGCCTTGCTTTGGGGTCAGTGTTGTCTTCTGCTTTCCTGCGTCTCTCCCTTACCCTTATCCTTCTGTGTCTTATACCATGCATACATCTTTTTTCCTCTTTCAAAATAAAATTTGCAGCTTTTGCTTCTTGGTCTGTGATGACCTGGGAGCTACTTGTAGTCTGAAGTATTGTCTTTAGGTTTATATGCATTTTATGTCTGGTCACCATTGGGATTTTAAAAGATTGTTAGATTGCGATTTACCATGAACTTACGTCTATTTACCAAAATCTGTATTTATACAGCTTTTAGGTTACTGGTGGTATTGCATAAATAATAGAGAGGATAATGAAGGCATATAATTATTATTAAGCAGGCAGAGGGCTCTATTAAACTCTAGTTTGGACTCCATTTTCAAACAGCGTGTAATGCAGGAATGAAGCAATTGTGTTCCAGCTTCCTTGCTGGTGATAATTTGGGAGAAAATGATTATCATCAGTATGTTAAAGTGATTTAAAGCTGAATTTAGCCCACAGTTGCCTGGCTAATGATTTTGTTTCTGGTTTTGACTGTTTTCAATAGCCTTTATTAAATAACAACATTAGCTATTGTTACATATTCTCATCAACCTTATAATTAACATGTATCCATGGGTACTGCCTCATGTTAGTCAGGCAAGGTCGTATTTGAAGGAGTATCTTTTGTATCTGTTGAAGCAGCTGTTAATGTGGCTGTATACCTAGCTGAATCAATTAATCATTTCATTAAACAAAAGTCCTCTTAGCTATGCTAATCAAAAGCACGCTGGTCACAATTTTTCCTAACAACTCCCTGAAACCTAAACAAACAAACAAAACACTTCAAGACTAATAAACCAGCCTTGCTCTGATAAATAAGCTATGTTTTATTAAAAAAGATTAAAAAGAAAGATCTGAGGGGGATTTCATCAGCATTATGAATATATTCCTTTAGGGATATTACCATTTTGAATGTGACAGGAAACACATGCTTTCTGCTCTGCACTGCATCTTTGTGGGCGAGGGGAGGATGATGGATGCTGAGCACTGGATTCAAGCCCTTCTTGCAGCATCCCAGAGGCAAGTTGAGAGGGTTTGCATGTGCTTCTTGACTTCCATGAGCAGGCACATGAGCACAAGCTGAACAGAAAGTTTGAAAGGGAAAGGGAACACATAGATGGTAACACTGTAAATAAGCAGCTTCAGAGACAGCTTCTTCAGAGAGATGAAGCTCAGTGTATTAAGAAATGAGGCAACTGGCATCAAAACTGCATAGGAAGTAAATTTTTAGTACTGCTATTGACAATATGCTGAACTTATATTATCTTATTTCTAATTACTAGTAATCTACTAGAGATCTCCTTAAATTACTTTCAATCCATGTCTCAGGAGCTTCATCCTGGACAATCCTTATGGCCTTGTCTTCAAGAGAATGCATAATATCTGGGCAGAAGAACCAGAGTGAAGATTTACTCCAATGTGGAAAACTGAGCTGAATCTAAACTTGCAAGTTTCTGGGATTTCTCTGGTTACCTGGCGCTCTCCAGTGTATGTTTTATGATGATTTTAGTGGCACAACACAGAGACTTTTCCTGCTGAGGTGACAGTTTCAAATCCTTGGGATGCACATGATTTTAATTCTTGCTTTTCTGAAAGAGGCAAGCAGACAGGTGAGCTGCAGAGGCAGAAGCTGCAAGCTGTGTCCTCCCCACTGGACTTGAAGGAGGTATTTCCCAACCTCTATGGGGGCTTTGATCCCACTCGCATGTTACCTGGAAGAAAAAAGCTGCTTCTTGCTGCTGCCATCATCCTAATATAGCTTCAGGCAAATGTCAGGATGTGGAGCTGAGGATGTTTCTTAGACCCTTGACACTGACTGAGGCATGGTGCTGTGATAGCAGCACAGGAGAGACAAGAGGGAGAATGGTCAGGGCAGGGCAGAGAAGAAAAAGCTCATGAGAGTCTTAGTTCTCTTAATATCTGCAGAAACGTGAAACTGTTTTCTCAGTTAGCTGAGAACCACGCCATAAAAAGAGCAGGTTATCTTTCTGCCTCCTTGCTGTCACTGTGCAAGGTCCTAGTCAGCATTTTCGGGTGTTTCATCTCTGTTGTGAGCATTCATAAGCTCTGCTTTGGACTTCCAGGGACCAGAGACAGGTCTTGGTCCTCTGGAGGCAGGTGGAGAGGCACCCCTAAACACGCCAAGCAGCAGCTAACCCGAGGGGAGAGAAGTTCAGGGAGAGAAGTTCAGCTGGTGCCGCTGCTTCCCTGCAGCCCTGCACCCTGCGCTGCTGGCAAGCAGGCTTGGGAGCGATGCTGGGGAGTATTTTGCCATCTCGTGGCGGCTCATAAGTAAGCCATCTCTGTGTGATCATGAACACTCGCTACCCAGAAAGAACAAAGTCAGAATGGGTGATTTCCATCGCGATGGCTGCAAAATGGTACTTAGGTTTGCGGCAGAGCGGAGCAACCCAAAACCCTGCAGTGACCGATACATGCCCACCTGCAGCCACAAGTGCATGCCAGTGGTGGCACCTAAAACAAAGGCAGAGAAGCTAACAGTGAGAGGCCACAGCCTGGGGCAGGCTGGTGGTCAAAGGGTGTTTCTACCACAGCCGGCCAGCCCAGCGCTCATCACTCCTGCTCTTGGCACCTTGCTGCTGGAAGCGCTCAGCTGCCCGGAGGAAGGAGAAGGTAGCTGCACCTGGCGACTGCTTGACCACCACGGTGAGGAGAAACCTGAGCTCTTACTGCGTGGACAGTGAAGGTGGATCCGGCCGCTCGGCTTTGGCTCAGAGAAAAAGTCAGTGGAGAGGTGGAGAGCCTTTCTGTCAGCACACAGACCTTTGTAAGGGCACTGCTGGCATCTATGACAATTTTCATGTATTTGCGGTGTGATGCAGCTAACATGGCAGATGCTAAAAAACCCCAGGAATCCAATAGCCTGAACCTCTTGCTGACCTCCTTCCCAGAAAAGCTGTTGCTGCCGTGGACGAGAGGGCATCATCCATGTCCCCCTCAGGGCGAGGGCTGGGGGTTGTCCCCCTCCCAGGGGCTGTGGGTCCCACTGTCATCAGTTTGGGCACCATTGGTGCTGTGGCTGCTGCTCAGGAGGACGCGAGACCAAGGACCCTCCACGCTCTTACTTCCACAAAGCTGCCGGTGGGGAAAACCCCTCCCACTGACCAAGGGACCCCAGAGCACCCAACAGCCGAGAAGCAGGGCCAGGCCTCCCCAGGGGAAGGCTTTTCCCTGGCTTCAGGAGGTCCGTGGGTGGGATGAGGTGCTGCCAGTCTGTGCAGGCAGTGGGACAGGAGCCACAGCTGCTCTTCCCAGCTGTGTAGAAAACCAGCACCCCAAAACAGATCCATTTAACTTCCAGAATTGCTTCTTTTCAGCTCATAAATGAAAATCCCTCTGTGAAGAGCATGGACCACCTTCCATCTTCCCATGTCAGTGATTCGGGGAGTTCCAGCTACTCTCCAAGCGGATCCCACCTCCCCTAAGAGCCGACACATTCACACAGCATTTAGGAAGTCAAGTAGGACCATTCTGGATATGGATCCCCCCTATTGTGCCAGCAATGCGAGTGGGTAAGGGTCTCGGTGCCAATGGGGCTGCAACTCCTTAACAAACTCCAAGCTGGGCTAGCTGGCAAGTAGGAGGCCCTGGGTTCAGCCGCGGTATCAGGCATAGGCCCATGCCGGTATCTGGGGAGATCTGCAGCTGTGGAGCATCTGTTGGATAGGCATATCAGTGCATGCATGTTTGCTTGTGAGCAGGAAGCTGGACCAGCTGGTACGTGAGTGAGTAAGAGGGCTCAGAATATGGGGCAGGGCTATCAGATGGATAGAAAGGCTGTGCTGGTACTTGGGGGATCTGTGAACACTCTCACTAGTGAACTTCAATCCTTACTGGCTTTAGGGGAGAAAAGGGACACGGCTGGCTGTGCTCATGTTTTATGCAAGTCCTGGTAATACTACATGCAGCTGCTGTAGAAGGCAGCACCTTGTCAATGGTTGTCTGTAGAGCTGGCCAGGTCAGCATCTTTTTGTTGCTCATATGGGTATGTGTGTCTCTCACACATACGTGCTAGTGCAAATCAATAAGGAGAGATCTTTTTCTCTTTCCTAGTAACTGTTTATGCTTTATTTACCTTCTCTTTTCTAAGAGCTATTTATGCTTTATTTGCCCAAATGACCACAGGGCTGCTCCAGTCTTCCGATGGATTCCTCCACACCCGCAACAAAACGCCAAGCTCCGGGCAGTGTCCCACGGGCTCTGCCATTGCCTAGGGCAGTCCCTGGGCCAGGAGGCCGCCCTCCAGCTGCCGCTGAGCAGTCACCCGTGCCCCGTAGAGGACGAAGCCCCAGGAAAGCAGCACCACGGCAGCCAGCGCCTGCGGGACAAAGTGCATTGAGCGTTGGTGGCGGCAGCACCGGGACCCCCCGTTATCCCCCAGGGCCCGGTGTCCGCTGCCTCCACCAAGAAGTACACCCAGCCCTTCTCCGCCCTGCCCCCGGGGGGCAAACCGGCCCTCCAGGCCGGGCGGCCTCGGGCCTAACCCCCCGCCCTAGGCGGCACACCTGCGCCTGACCCCGCCCCTCCGGGCCTGCCCCCCTCGACCCCCAGGCAGCGCACCCGGCTCCGGCACGCACCAGGCAGCAGAGCGGGCGCGGGTCCCTCCGCCCCGACGGAGCCATCCCGGCCCGGCCCATTCCTCGGCCTCCGCTCAGCAGCGCCTCCGCCCACCGGCAAATGTCGCCGCGGGAGCGGAAGTGACGCCAGACAACGGCGCCCGCATTTCGCTCCCGGCAGGCAGCGCGGCGGCCTGGCGCTGCCCCGCTGGTGGCGGGGGGCAACCGTTCCCGTGGCAACGCCGCTTCCGCCGCCGCCGCCGATGGCAGAACCGTTACGGCGCCTGGCGGAGGGCGCCCGCCGCTGCCGCCGCCCGCTGGGGGAGGAGCGGCCGGAGGCTGCCGGCTCCGGACGCTGCCGGACGCGCCACCGGCTGAAGGCGGCCGCGGCCCCAGCCCGCACGGGGAGCGAGGGCCCGACAGCGGTGAGTGAGGGCGTGGGGCCTGGAGCGGCGCCGGGCCCTCCCGGTGGGCTGGCGGCGGCTGCTGGGCTGGCGGCGCGAGGCGAGGGGGGCGGAAGGCGGGGGGGAGGGAGCTGTGGGGGGAGACATCCCGCAGCGGGCGGGTGGTGTCGTACCTCGGGCGTTGGTTACNACAAGTGCATGCCAGTGGTGGCACCTAAAACAAAGGCAGAGAAGCTAACAGTGAGAGGCCACAGCCTGGGGCAGGCTGGTGGTCAAAGGGTGTTTCTACCACAGCCGGCCAGCCCAGCGCTCATCACTCCTGCTCTTGGCACCTTGCTGCTGGAAGCGCTCAGCTGCCCGGAGGAAGGAGAAGGTAGCTGCACCTGGCGACTGCTTGACCACCACGGTGAGGAGAAACCTGAGCTCTTACTGCGTGGACAGTGAAGGTGGATCCGGCCGCTCGGCTTTGGCTCAGAGAAAAAGTCAGTGGAGAGGTGGAGAGCCTTTCTGTCAGCACACAGACCTTTGTAAGGGCACTGCTGGCATCTATGACAATTTTCATGTATTTGCGGTGTGATGCAGCTAACATGGCAGATGCTAAAAAACCCCAGGAATCCAATAGCCTGAACCTCTTGCTGACCTCCTTCCCAGAAAAGCTGTTGCTGCCGTGGACGAGAGGGCATCATCCATGTCCCCCTCAGGGCGAGGGCTGGGGGTTGTCCCCCTCCCAGGGGCTGTGGGTCCCACTGTCATCAGTTTGGGCACCATTGGTGCTGTGGCTGCTGCTCAGGAGGACGCGAGACCAAGGACCCTCCACGCTCTTACTTCCACAAAGCTGCCGGTGGGGAAAACCCCTCCCACTGACCAAGGGACCCCAGAGCACCCAACAGCCGAGAAGCAGGGCCAGGCCTCCCCAGGGGAAGGCTTTTCCCTGGCTTCAGGAGGTCCGTGGGTGGGATGAGGTGCTGCCAGTCTGTGCAGGCAGTGGGACAGGAGCCACAGCTGCTCTTCCCAGCTGTGTAGAAAACCAGCACCCCAAAACAGATCCATTTAACTTCCAGAATTGCTTCTTTTCAGCTCATAAATGAAAATCCCTCTGTGAAGAGCATGGACCACCTTCCATCTTCCCATGTCAGTGATTCGGGGAGTTCCAGCTACTCTCCAAGCGGATCCCACCTCCCCTAAGAGCCGACACATTCACACAGCATTTAGGAAGTCAAGTAGGACCATTCTGGATATGGATCCCCCCTATTGTGCCAGCAATGCGAGTGGGTAAGGGTCTCGGTGCCAATGGGGCTGCAACTCCTTAACAAACTCCAAGCTGGGCTAGCTGGCAAGTAGGAGGCCCTGGGTTCAGCCGCGGTATCAGGCATAGGCCCATGCCGGTATCTGGGGAGATCTGCAGCTGTGGAGCATCTGTTGGATAGGCATATCAGTGCATGCATGTTTGCTTGTGAGCAGGAAGCTGGACCAGCTGGTACGTGAGTGAGTAAGAGGGCTCAGAATATGGGGCAGGGCTATCAGATGGATAGAAAGGCTGTGCTGGTACTTGGGGGATCTGTGAACACTCTCACTAGTGAACTTCAATCCTTACTGGCTTTAGGGGAGAAAAGGGACACGGCTGGCTGTGCTCATGTTTTATGCAAGTCCTGGTAATACTACATGCAGCTGCTGTAGAAGGCAGCACCTTGTCAATGGTTGTCTGTAGAGCTGGCCAGGTCAGCATCTTTTTGTTGCTCATATGGGTATGTGTGTCTCTCACACATACGTGCTAGTGCAAATCAATAAGGAGAGATCTTTTTCTCTTTCCTAGTAACTGTTTATGCTTTATTTACCTTCTCTTTTCTAAGAGCTATTTATGCTTTATTTGCCCAAATGACCACAGGGCTGCTCCAGTCTTCCGATGGATTCCTCCACACCCGCAACAAAACGCCAAGCTCCGGGCAGTGTCCCACGGGCTCTGCCATTGCCTAGGGCAGTCCCTGGGCCAGGAGGCCGCCCTCCAGCTGCCGCTGAGCAGTCACCCGTGCCCCGTAGAGGACGAAGCCCCAGGAAAGCAGCACCACGGCAGCCAGCGCCTGCGGGACAAAGTGCATTGAGCGTTGGTGGCGGCAGCACCGGGACCCCCCGTTATCCCCCAGGGCCCGGTGTCCGCTGCCTCCACCAAGAAGTACACCCAGCCCTTCTCCGCCCTGCCCCCGGGGGGCAAACCGGCCCTCCAGGCCGGGCGGCCTCGGGCCTAACCCCCCGCCCTAGGCGGCACACCTGCGCCTGACCCCGCCCCTCCGGGCCTGCCCCCCTCGACCCCCAGGCAGCGCACCCGGCTCCGGCACGCACCAGGCAGCAGAGCGGGCGCGGGTCCCTCCGCCCCGACGGAGCCATCCCGGCCCGGCCCATTCCTCGGCCTCCGCTCAGCAGCGCCTCCGCCCACCGGCAAATGTCGCCGCGGGAGCGGAAGTGACGCCAGACAACGGCGCCCGCATTTCGCTCCCGGCAGGCAGCGCGGCGGCCTGGCGCTGCCCCGCTGGTGGCGGGGGGCAACCGTTCCCGTGGCAACGCCGCTTCCGCCGCCGCCGCCGATGGCAGAACCGTTACGGCGCCTGGCGGAGGGCGCCCGCCGCTGCCGCCGCCCGCTGGGGGAGGAGCGGCCGGAGGCTGCCGGCTCCGGACGCTGCCGGACGCGCCACCGGCTGAAGGCGGCCGCGGCCCCAGCCCGCACGGGGAGCGAGGGCCCGACAGCGGTGAGTGAGGGCGTGGGGCCTGGAGCGGCGCCGGGCCCTCCCGGTGGGCTGGCGGCGGCTGCTGGGCTGGCGGCGCGAGGCGAGGGGGGCGGAAGGCGGGGGGGAGGGAGCTGTGGGGGGAGACATCCCGCAGCGGGCGGGTGGTGTCGTACCGAGGGGGCACGATGCCCTTCCCGCCGTGCGTGTGCGCTTGTGACATAAGCGTCTGCGCTTGTGACATAAGCGTCTGCCTGTGCGGACTGCGTCCGTGCGTCCCCCCCGTGCTTGCGTGTCCGTCTGCCTGTCTGGCTTCGTGCCCGGTGTCCCGCAGGCGGTTACGACCTGCTCCTGGGCTAGCTGCAAAAGGTGGACTAATGAGTTTTGAAGTAGCACGGTAACTTATTTCCACAGAATTATAATGCCTTAAGATATTGCTAATACCCAAAATAACGTTAAAATAGATGGTTGACAGCCTGACTGGATACAGAGGCAGCATGTACCTGAGGATAGCTGTAGGAATGACAATGGCTGTTTCTGCTTCAGTCATAAAAACAAAGATTGGAACACATTCCTGAAGGTTGTCTGTGTGTGGTCCAGCATGAGTGTCCAGCAAAACATGGGCAGAGGGTGCAGGAACAGGAGAGGTGCAGCAGAACTTGGATACTGGTAGTTTAGTTTGAGTGCAATTGCTTGTTTTGACTTTTTTTCTTAAAGAACAACTAACTGTTCTCATATATTTCATATGTAAACACTGGTCTCTTTTGGAAGCATGTTTTGGAGGATACCGCATTAATCATAAACCTACTGACCACGTCAGAGCAGTTATTTATGAGTGAGGAGGAAGACAGAGACCTGCCCGTTACCTTCATATGTGCCAGCATGATTCAAACTCTGTTTAAAACTTGCAACACTGAAGAGCCAGATCTCACTGTGAAGAGAAGCCAACCAAAGTAGTCAGGTCGCGCTGCCTCTTTGTTCGGTGTTCTCTCAGTGCTAATGCTGGGTTTTGCAACTTTAAAGGCAACTGTTATGGGTTTCTGTGCCTAGACTTGAACATTTTTGTCTCTCTGAGATAGCAATGATCTTTTGTCTCTTTTTTTTGTAGAACATGACTTCAGCAGATAAGCAGTTTTCAGAAGATAGCAACTTTTCGCCAAAAGCCAGCACCAGCAAGCTGCCAACAGATGCGTCTCCTGACTCCAAATGCCCCATCTGCTTGGATAGATTTGACAATGTTGCGTATCTAGATCGCTGCTTGCATAGGTTCTGTTTCCGCTGTGTCCAGGAGTGGTCAAAAAACAAAGCAGAATGCCCTCTCTGCAAGCAACCCTTCTTTTCCATTTTCCATACAATTCGTGCTGAAGATGACTTTAAGGAGTACATACTCAGCCCTTCAGAAAATAGCTCTTTTGCCAGCCCTAATGGCCAGAGATTTCGTTACCGTACCACCTTAACAGGGGAACGCCGCAGGGAAGGCAGTTCCCCTTCCCGAAGGACGCTGTCCCCTCCAGATAACGGGGTATTGTTTGAAGGGTTGTCGAGTGAACCAGTGCGGCAGAGAGACGGAGAGATTCAGCAGATGATAAGGAGGCTGGCCTCAAGGAGGCAAGCTAGCGCAGAGGGCAGATCTCTGCGGCAGATTCAGGAAGAGGACATGATCAACTTTCGCAGAGCTCTGTACCGTACTGGTGTGCGTATTCGTAGTATTCAGGATGGTGGCCGCTATCGTGACATTTCAGCAGAGTTTTTTCGCCGCAATCCTGCTTGTCTTCACAGGTTGGTTCCTTGGTTGAAGCGAGAACTTACAGTCCTGTTTGGTGCCCACGGATCTTTGGTTAATATTGTACAGCACATTATCATGAGTAATGTGACTAGGTATGATCTGGAAAGTCAGGCCTTTGCTGATGATTTAAAGCCATTTTTGCTGAATCGGACTGAACACTTCTTACATGAATTCATCAGTTTTGCCCGTTGTCCTTTTAACTTAGAAGCATATGATCAACATGCCAATTATGACTGTCCTGCACCATCATATGATGAAGGAAGCCACTCAGACTCGTCAATTATTACAATATCTCCAGATATGGCATATTCTCAAGGGCCAGATAACAGTTTGTCTGTGACTGGTCTTGGTCAGGCCCCCTGGGATGATGAAACTCCAGGGCCTTCCTATTCCATTTCAGAAGAGGTTCATGCAACCATAGCTTCTTCTCTGGAGACATCAGAAAGTTCTGATGAGGACTCTGCTACAAAAAGTCGAAGAACCAAACTGCAAACTCAGTTACAGGCTAATGCTGACTCAAACGACAGTGACTCTTCCTCAGATAATTGTGTTATTGTTGGGTATGTTAAGCCATTAGCTGAGAGGACACCAGAAGTGGTTGAGCTGTCCTCAGACTCTGAGGAGTCCATCAGGGAAGAGAAAAGGGAAGATGTGAAGAAACAGCAGCCAATCCAATGTCGCAGCTGGAGTGATAGTGAACCAAGCAGGAGTTTCTCACCACATTCCCCCACATACAAGGAGGATATAGGTAGTTATAGAAGCTGCTTATCTCCTGCAGTTGAGAAGACAGAGTCAAAAGATGATGAGGTGAACAAATGTAAGGTGAAAGATCTGTCTCCACAGGACTTGAGCTGGAGCCCCTCTCTAGGGAGTGACACAGTATGCTCCCCTTGGAATCACAGATTGTCTAGAAAGAGAAAGTCCAGGAGCCCACAATCCTGTTCACGGAACAGTGGAGGCAGTCATGGCCATCGGTCTAGGAGGGAGCATCGTAGCAAAAGCCAACTTAAAAGGAGACGATCGAGAAGCAGAGATAGTAGCAAACATAGGAGCAAAAGAAGCAGCAGGAGGTCCAGGGCTCATGACACCAGGGGCTCTCTAAAAAGTCAGAGAGGCTCTCTAAGTCGTGAGAGCACTCCATCCAGAGAAGTAAGCAGATCACGATCACGTAGCAAAGGCCACAGCAAAAGGAGATCAAGAAGTAGAGACAGTGATCATTATTATGTAAGAGACAATTATCAAAGTAGATACCAGTGGGGTTATGCTTTCTGTAGTCGAAAGGTGTTTGGAGATGGCTATGAATCCTCCAGCAGGAGGAGGACTCAGTCTAATACTCTCTACTCACGGCCATCTGCTAGTCCAGAATACAGGATGCGATCATTTGTTGAAAGGACAGATGTGCATAGCCAGAGGGGAGTCCATGAGAGACACTATTACTGTTATGAAAGATGCAGGTCAAGGAGTCGATCAAGCAACAGGTCAAGGACCCCTTCTGGAGGAACTGACAGAATGAAAAGTGAAAAGCCTGGTGGAAAAAGGAAGTACAAAACTCGCCACTTGGAGAATGCATTCATGGAGAGCACAAGTCTAGAAAGAGAAAATGACCCCAAGAAAAATTCCTCAAAATTCAGCGACTGCTACAAAAATGAAGATAGCCTTTCAGACAATCGAGCAAGCAGCGAGACAAAGCATAAGAAAAAGAAAAAAAAGATGAGGAGTCCAAGTGTGGAGATAGTCTATGAAGGAAAAGCAACAGACACAACAAGGCATCTTAAAAAGAGGAAGAAAAAGCATAAGAAGAAACACCGGAAACATCACATGAGTAACTCAGTACATTCTTCTCCAGTGGTGATTACAATTGATAGTGATAGTAGCAAGGAGCCAGAAAGTACCGAATGTGACAGCAGTATTACTTGGACAGGCACAACTCGGATAAATGAGAGGGAAAATGAGTCTCCATCTTCTTTTCTGGGAAGGACAGGATGTGAAGATGTTTACAGAGTTGGTGAGGAAACTGGAGGAGCAGCCAAAAAGTACAATGTTCCTACCCGAAGGGGAGACTTAGGTGGTGACATTAGAAATGCTGATGTCGGATTTGGAGAAACAGCAGCTGATCAGAGTCTTATCATAGCGGATACCAGTACTAACACCCCTCACAGAGAAACTGTAACCAGCCATGTTCAAGAAGCACCAGCAGCGCCTTCCAGTCAACTGCCTTCCCCCAGGATTTCCTTCCTAGAGTGTCCAGAGAGACAACCATTGATACTAAGACTGCCAAAGAGACTTGTCAACAGATCCTCTTGGTTTGATTTCACAGAAGAAAAAATGTAGCACACTTTCCACGGAACACTTCTTAAAATTGTGAATTTGTTTTAACTACTTTTTCCCCCTTGAGAACAAAAACACCTGATGTGATTTGTGTATGTTAAAAGATGTCTGGGAAATGTGTGAAACCTTCGAATGTGTATGCACTTTTAAGTCAAAGAAGATAGAATATTGCTAGTATATAACTTTCAAAGTTTCTCAGAAGACTGGAAGTTGTAATTTCGTAAAACCTTCCTGTATTCTTGTAGTATGTAAAATATATCCACAGAGTATTTCAAAGTTTTGTTTAAAACAAACAACAAAAAAGGAGCCCAAACCAAAAGCCAGAAAATGCATTTTGTGAGGATTCCTCTTCTTAGACAAAGGAAAAATTGTTTAGTTCATAAGAAACTATGAAATTCAGACTGAATTCTACTGTAATTTTAATCTATTTAGTTTAAGCTGATGTCTGCTGAAAAGTAGTCAGCAATTCCTATATAGATCGTCAACAGGACTTCCAGTAATGTAAAAGTAAGCTATGTCAAAATCTGAGTAAAGCAATAAGACTTTTTTTTTTTTTAAAATGAATTTAAATGTGTGGACTGTGTACTTTGCAAACAGAACATTTATCTTTTGGGTTTGGGTGTCTTACCAGTACAGACCATTGGATGTTCATGTTGTCAGGAGTACTTCAGCCTTCACTGAAAGCAGGAACAACTTTGATCAGATTGCTCAGGATTTGTTCAGTTTTGAATATTCCCAAAGCTACCTCTTCTAATGTTTGAGTATTCCCATGGGAAACTTCTTTTTTCCAAATTTCTTCTTTGTATTTCCCTTGTTGCAGTCTGTATCTTCTTACATCCTACTCTTGTGCAACTCTCAAGGAGCTTGTTTTCTTCTGCTGCCCTATCACTACGTACTTGAAAACATCCATCTTGTCTGTAGCCTTGGCAACAGAGCAGTTCCTCCTGACCTCCTTGCTTTATGCAACATTCACCCAGCTCAGCTCACCCTAGATGCCCTGCTGCATGTATGTGCAAGGCACAGGGCTCAAGCAGGGTCTTGTTCTCCAGGTTCGGGCCTTCTCTGTGTGCATAGCAGTAGCTCTCAGGGCTGAACCAGGAAGTTGCCTTCTGTCTCTCCTGTATTACTGCCCCCATGAGTGGTGGGTTTGACCTTGGCTGGTTGCCTGCCAGATACCCACCAAGCTGTTCTGTCACTTCGCCTCCTTCACATGATGGGGGAGAAAATAAGATGGGAAAGCTTGTGGGTTGAGATAAGGACAGGGAGATCACTTAATGATTACTGTCACAGGCCAAATAGACTCAGGGACATCTAATTTCATTTATTGCCAATTAAAAATGGAGTAGGATGATGAGAAACTAAAACTAAACCCATCTTCCCCTCCGTTCTTCTCAGGCTCAACTTCACTCCTTCATTCCTGACTCTTCTACCTCCTCTTCCCCAGCAGTGCAGGGGGATGGGGAATAGGGGTTGTGGTCAGTCCATAACACTCTGTCTCTGCTGCTTCTTCCTCCTTACATTGTTCCTCTGCTCTATCATGGGTCCTTTCTACAGGATGGAGTCCTTCAGGAACAGACTGCTGCAGCATGGGACTCCCGCCAGGTCACAGGTCCTGTCCGAAAACCTGCTCCTGCATGGGCTTCCAAACACAGGCTGCAGCTCCTGCCAGGAACCTGCTCCTGTGTGGGGTCCCCGTGGCTGTAGCTTCCTTCAGGGCATCTCCACCTGCTTTAGCGTGGGGTCTTCCACAGGCTGCAGTGGGGATATCTGCTCCACTGTGGTCTTTCATGGGCTGCAGGGGGACAGCCTGCCTCACCATGGTCTTTTGTGGGGGCTGCAGGGGAATCTGCTTTGGAGTCTGGAGCACCTCCTCCCCCTCCTTCTTTGACCTTCAGGGCTGTTTCTCTCCTGTTTTTCTCACTGCTTTCACAGCTACCCTGCAGCATTTTTTACCTTTTTTAAAATATGTTTTCACAGAGGCACCACCAGCATGGCTGATGGGCTCACCTGTGTCCTGCAGTGGGTCTGTTTTGGAGCGAGCTGGAACCGTCTGTGTCTGGCACAGGGCAGCCCCTGGTCTCTTCTCACAGAGGCCACCCTGCAGCACCCCCTGCTACCAAAACCTTGCCACATAAACCCAGGAAACCCTGGCTTGACAGATGTGGATGCCACATGTCAGCTTATCAGTTAGTGGATTGTGTGTGCAAAGCTAATGATGAGCACATCTGACAGCACTGAAGACTCGGTATCTAAATCCCAAAGTGAGTCATTTCAGCAAGCTACTGAACATGTGTTGCAGTCTCCTTCATTACCTGCAATGGATGGTGATCTCATAACCATTCTGGATTAACAAGGCGACACCACACTTTCTAAGGTTTTCCACACTTCCAAGGGTGCTATTCTCTCTGGAGCAAGGAGGATTTTTGGAGAGGTTGTTGAGCCATTCACTGCAATGGCAGAGAGATGGGAGGATTCGCATGAGAATGAGTGTTCTCACAGAAGGTCAGGCTGGTGCGGAAGATCAGTCTTTGGGGCGGGTAGAGGAGAAGAAGTAACTGATGTGCACAGATCTCTATATCGCCAAGGTCTGTCTGTCCAGCGTTACCAACCACTCATCATAGAACTGGAGGCAGCACACCTGAGGGAGGGGAAACTGTTACTGATACTCAGGCCCAAGCTCCCACTATCAGGGATCCTGCCAGTGTTATGAAGGAGGTGCTGTCCTGCTAGACAGCTGCTGTCTTGTGCTGCTGGATGGATGAGGTGAGCTTTGTAGCTCCCCAGGATGATGGAGGAGGAGGAGGGAGCAAGACCTGGCCTAGAGTGGGGAGTAGCAACCATGTTGCCTCCGCAAGTCCCAGAAGAGGGATTTGCACATCACAGGCAGGTAGCGCAGCATGTTCATGTAGGTGGCCACGGATCAAACTGTGATTTCTTGCAACTACGCTCATCAGCTGAATGATCGTAGGAAAAAGCTCTTTCACAGTTCCACATCTTTTTGCCTTCTACGCACTTCATTTT
The DNA here is from genome assembly GCA_013400755.1 of Pelecanoides urinatrix. Taxonomy (NCBI): domain Eukaryota; kingdom Metazoa; phylum Chordata; class Aves; order Procellariiformes; family Procellariidae; genus Pelecanoides; species Pelecanoides urinatrix. The sequence goes on along the minus strand of VZTQ01004154.1, from coordinate 48,795 downwards.
CACCTCGGCTATTTGGACAGAGAGGACAACTGGCCTGGTGGCCCAGCAGCATCCAGGCAGGCTGGTGAGCCACGAGCTGTCCAAAGGCAAAGGGTGTCTTCTTTGCTGACCGCTCCTGCTTTAGGAACCCCATCTATCCCCAGGCCTATGTCCTGCTGGCTGGGCACCTGCACACCAGGACAGGTGTGAGTGAGGTTGTACCCCAGGGTGTGCGAGTGCAGGTGTTTCCTCTGATTCCCCTGTGCTCTGCCCGCGCTGCTCCTCTGCCTCCATCAGCTGCTCTCAGCTGCTCTCCTCTCCACTGGAGAGGATTTATCTCGACATAAGAAAGAAATTTTTTACAGTGAGAACAGTCCTTCACTGGAAGCCGGCCGGATCGTTGCCCGCACAAGCTCTGCAGGGGCAGGTGGGCCACTGTGACATCGCATCCCTCGCTGCTTATCTTGGAGCACCGGCAGAGGCTGGCCCAGCCTGGACTCCTGCGGAGCAAGGCTTCTCCTGGTGCTGGGTGGTGCTTTGGGGGCTGCCGTTGGCAGCTCTCGGTGCCCGTCCCAGAGCCATCCCCTGCGTTTCCCCGGCCCTGCCCAGTTCAGGCAGCCGGGGCACCGCGGGGCGCGCTTGCAGCAGCGGAGGTGAGCGACATGGGGAAACGTCCCCCCAGGGTGGCCCTGGGGCCGGCGATGGGGCTTGGGGAGCTGCCGGCCCCACAGCCCGAGCCTGGCCCTGGCTGGCAGGCAGCGCTGGGGAAACCACGGGGGCTGGGAGGGTGTCCTTCTCGAGGAGCCTGGGCATTTCTTCCTCCCCTCCACTCCTTGCGACAGCAGGCGACTGTGGCCTCTCTCCCTTTTGCAGCGCATGACACCTACTGCTGCAGCACCGACGAGAGGGACCAGCTCCTCGTCCTCAGTGCTCCCCAGCCCGCCACAGCGCACAGAGAGCATGGAGGACGAGAGCGCGTGGAGCTGCCCCGTCTGCCGCGACGACGAAGAGGATGTCACCTACATGTCACCTTGCCTCCACAAATTTTGCTTAGGCTGTGCAGTGCACTGGGCATGGCAGAAGGCAAACTACCCCCTGTGCAGGTCAGTGACGACGGCCATCCTGTTCTTGGTGCGTGCGGATGACGATTATTTGACGTTCGACGTCCCAGGCCCTGCGGAGCCATCACCTGAAGACCGCCAGGACGAGCAGGGGGCTGCGGGGCCGCAGCAGGGGGCTGAGGTGGGCGGCTTTCCTCCTGAGGTCTGGGCAGCTTTTTTCAGGAGCCACCCAGATAACGTCAGGTCCCTGCTGCTGTGGCTGCGACGGGAGATCGGGGTGCTCGTCAAGAACCAGTGGTGGCAGGTGGCTCTAGGGGAGGCCAACGTTGTGGGCCAGCTGCTCATTTGTGGGCTGGACGAGGAGATGTTGGTGCGGCAGCTGCAGAGCTCTCTGCGAGAAAACACGGGGACATTCATCCGCCAGCTCATCGCCACCGCCTTGCGCCTGTGCGGCAGGGAGATCCGCCGGCACCTGGGCCAGCAGGACCCCTGCGCTGCTGCGCGGGAGGACGACAGCCCTGCAGCCGGCCCCAGCCCCACCGCCTCCCAGCGCACGACTCCCGACTCCAGCCTGGCCGCCTCCAGCAGCCCTGCGGCATCCGACGCGGAGGAGGAAGCCGGCACGTCGGAGGACGCCCTGCGCTGGGGTCCCGGCCGCCCCTCATCTGCGCCCGTCCCTGCGGAGCAGGAGCAGCCCCAGGAGGAGCCGGGGGAGCTGGCGGGGGTGGCAGGTCCCTCTGCTCCCGGCTGGGGCAGGGGCCGCTCAGCCACAAGGCCCCAGCATGCCCCAAAGAGGAGGGCCCCCAGCCCCCAGGACTCTCCCCAGCCCTGCAAGAGGCCGCCACCCCGACGGCACTAGGGGCTGGTGAAGCGAGGGCCCAAGTGCACAAGGAGGCTCTCGTTACTCGCCTCAATCTACTTCTTAGAGAAAGAAAATAAAGGAGTAAAGACTACAGGAGAAGTCTCGGTGTCACTAACGGTGCGGGTGGCGTTGCTGTCCCCAGGGGCTGGCGAAGCGAGGGCTGAAGTGCACCAGGAGGCTCCTGTTAGTCACCTCAATCTACTTATCAGAGATAAGTAGAGACAAGCCCCTCCCGGGCTGCCTTTGGTGCTGGGCCCGCCTTCCCCCTCTGGTGTCCGCTGCAGCCTGGGGTCGGTGGGGCCGTCTGGAGGGAGCTGGGGTGCAACCGCGCAGCCCTTTGCTGGGGAGGGGGTGGGATGTTAATGCTGACAGCTCCTTCCAGGTAGCCCAGGTGCTATTTCTTTGTTTCTCCCCCCGAGAGCAAGTTCTGCCCAGCTCCAGGCCTGCATCTCAGTGGCTGGTCCCAGGCCAGGTGTTTGCAGCCAGGGGGTCTCCAGGGCCAGCCTGCGCCCCATTGCTCCATCACCCGAGGCCTGGCAGCCTCCGTGCCTCGCCCTCTGCCCCCACGTCTCGGGGCTTTGCTCCCCTGCCAGCCCACCCGGCTCGCTATGGCCTCGGTACGTAACAGCATGGCTTGGTGCCGCTCCCTGTAAAAGCAGGGCTGCGCGCGCCGCCCATTTTGGCAGGTAATCCCAGTGAAAGCCCTGCTCCACGGCAAAGCAAGGCTGAGCAGCCCCAGCTGGGAGGCCTTGGGCACTTGGAGCGGAGCCGCTGCCCTGCTGCTAGTAGCGACGGTGCCCCGTACAGCTCAGTGACGCAGGGAGCTGCATGCTGCATGCTGCATGGGATGTGCTGCAAACACTAGAAAAGATCAAGCTGTCAATAGCATTATCAATATTTCAAAGAGACATTTACACTGTGGGAGACTTCATCTGGCTGTTTTTCTCAACATGTTTTATTAGAAAATTGGTATTAAAGTGCAAAGGATTGTTTTGCATGTCTAGGGTATTGAGGTCTGCTAGCCAGTGCTGCTTTGGTTAAACCAGCTCGTCACTCTCGCCAAAGGAAGCCAATTCATGGCATCAGCTGCTACTAACCAACCTACTTCTGCTGAAGAGTACCGAGCTGCATTAATTGGCTCTCGGTAGGAATGAGTCCCATTACACCTCTGCCAGGGTTCACCTGGCATTATTTTCTAGGCTTAGAGAAGATGACTTCTGCTGGCAATGGTGCTGGATTTAGTGGCCTACAAAACATTATCTGGGATAGTTTGAGATTCCCTGGATACTCTGCCTGGCTTCCAGGTGCCTTTTGAGAAAGAAGGTGTCTTATCTGCTAGACCTGGGGTACCTTGAATTCTCAGGTGAGACATGTGGGCAGATAAAACCACCGAGGTTATCTCTTGCTCTGCATGTGTGCAGAGCCTGTCAATACGGGACTGGGATCTTGTCTGAGGACTATCCTGTAAGGAATAGATAATAATCCAGTCTGCACTGCAAAGGGCTCTCCCCCTTTACCATCCACTTGCTGTGCTTCAAATGTGTACTTAAAGACGAAGGGACATTCTGTGGGTACGTTGTTGACCTCAGAGAAACTCTCTGGGGAAGAAGCATGTTGTAGTGTACATTCCTGCCTCTGAACTGGACTGGCATCCAAAGGCTGGCTACAGAAAATATCGATGCTCCTAGCGTGTGTATCTGTTTAGCATTTTATTAGTTAGTAGATCAGTCAGAGATGGGTGCCTCAGTTTCAAGAAGTTTCAAGTCTCACTTTCCAGCAGGTTGGGGCTGTCTGCAGTTCAGTAGGTTTCATGGCCTTTGTCATGGAGTGACAGAGGACCTGGAAATGACCTGAGCCTATGAGCCTAGCTAGGTAACCTGCTCATCTAGGTACATTTTCAGTGGTCTCCAAGCGGGGAACTAAGTTAACTGAGGCAAGACTTCTGGATTAGCAAAGGCTGATGGGAAGTAGAGGAAAACCCCTCCTTTGGACGCTGTTAAATGCTTAGGTCTAGGGAATTGTTTGCATGTGGTTAGAGTGCACCAGCATACAACTAAGTCTTCAATCTTGATGAATAATGTGGCTGGCCACTCATCAAAAACATGTGAACCAATATGTGTGGCAATATTACTATTTATCTTTTGAAAACCTGTAGCCTTTAAGAGATTAGGTATCCAGTATGTTATGCACAGAACAAGCCTGAACTAAGTGACAAGCTGCTGTCCAAAGCATTGAGATGAAAATGAAGTGGGTAGGGGCAAAGAGATGCAGAGCTGTGAAACAACTTTTTTTAAGATCATTCACCTGGTGAGTGTAGTCGGGATAATAACAGTTTGATCCTTGGCCACCTACATGAACAAGGTCACATGACTCCTTCAAACCACAGGACTTTGTGCCTTTGTATAATTTCTTCTCCTCCATTAGCTGAAGCAGAAAAATGTACATATGTATGTGCTTGCACACCTGTGCACATTATATGGTTATGGGGAGAGGGAGGGAGAGGCAGAGAGCATGAGTGAGCTGTCAGATGCCTATTGCACCCTGGAAGAGCAGAGCAGAAAAGCAAAGGCAGATATTATGAATCTCCTGCACACACTTTTTTTTTTTTTTGGACATATGAGAAAGACCTGAAAGAAAGGAGGAAAAAAAAACCTGGATGGGCTGGCATCTTGTAAGATTTATGAACTGCTAAATTTAGAAAAGTCATTTTCCTGTTGCTGGTGTATTGCAGGATCTTGTGCATGAGTCAATAAGAAAAAACACAAGTCACTTCCTCTCTGAAAGCATGTACAAGTAACATAAAATAGGCTCAATTAATCTTTTTAACCACTGAATTCACTCTGGATAAACAAAGTGTATGCCCTAGAAAGGTAATCAGCCTTATAAAATGCTTCTCTTCACAACTCTGCTTTTCTCATTATTGTATTGCAAATGGTTTTCTGAAAGGAAAAACTGTTCAAGCAAAATGTTAAACAGCATTCATTTGTCATTTTCCTGCACGGACTAAGCAGCAGCCTGCTGGATCCCAAAATATGTGGTCATTATGAACGTTGTATTGAACTGTGTGTCTTTTTTTTCTCAGGTGGTGTTCCTTTGTGACTAGTAATTTCCAGCACTCCTGCTTGAATTGGAACAGGTGAAAACTCTGCAGGAATCACACAGATAATTAAATACAATGGATCATCACAAGCTAGTGATTGGGCTGTGGTTTTGTGTTGTACAGGTGATCTCTACTGCTTTACCTGTAGCCATAGATGTTTTTTCATGGGGTCAGCTGTGCTCCAAACCACATTACCAGGATCATTACAGAAGAAACCAGTAATTTTTGGCTGAGGCATTAATGAGTGGAAATAGATTTCATCAATCCCTTTGTATTGATTTTTATTTCCAAGAACAAAAAAGGAAAACTCTACAGTTCATTTTTCATTACAAGTTATAGGTTTGATGCAGAAATAACTTGGTAATGCTCTTTGGCTTTTGCTACAGAGTGGGTCATAGTAAACAATTAGACTAAATTGCCTCTTCCAGCCTCAAAAAAAAGAGGGGAAAATAAAGCTATGAAGATAAAGAGTTCAGCCACAAAGCAGAACCTCATGTTGTTTAATGGCAAGGTCTTTTGTGCTGGCATATCAATTTCAGAGAATGAGAGATTACAATCATCATTACACACTAGGTGCCGTTGCTGGCTTTAAAAGTAATGAAAGAATTCCAGCACTCTGAAGTATGATTAAAGACCATCAATTTATTATATTTTCATTCCACATTTTCTATTGCTTTATGTGGGCTTTAATATTTGCTATCAGATTTACATGGCTGCATTTTATTATGCTTTATGGTTGACTAAACTGGGTTAGGGTGATTATCCCTGGGAATATTAATAATCCTTGTTTTAGCAAGCCAAAATTTATGCTATTGTCAGAGGTTAATTACACTCTTGCTCTCTTTTTACTGATTCCTACAGAGCAGTGGCGGAAAATAATACTGGTGTACAATACTTAAGAAAACAGTCTTATTCAGATGCTAACAGTTGCCACCACAATGAAGAATGTCAAAGAACAAATAGATGTCACAAAATACCCATACCATGTCATATAGGTGAAACAGGTGAATAATGATGCCATCTCCTGCACAGCACTGAACAGACATGTTGAAATAGTATGCAGCATATTATCCGTGTTGTAACCACTGCTGCCAGTGAGATTTCTTATAACAATGCCTCGTTGTCACCAATTAGAGATTATCATTATCAGTGCCACTTCCATATATAGTTCCTCCAGAAATATTAATGTAATTTAGAAAACGAAGGCCAGCCTTTGCCCATGTAGAACTACTCTGTGATAGCCAACTCAGTTTTCTGAGTTATCACGCTTAACCAAATCCCTGCCATCTTTAGCATACTTTCTGGGCGTGCTTTCTCCTCACCACATGTCTTCAGGATGCTGGATTTCTAAACTCAAAGAACATGTATCTTGTCTGGAGACAATCTGGATCGGGTGTGGGTATATAGGAGGGTGTAGATGTAGGAAGGAACATTTCTTTACTTATGTGCAGCATGGGACAACTAGATGAATTTGGGTACCTTTCCTTCCTAGAAAAGGTGGCCTAAAGAGCCGAAGTTTTATAAGTTTAAGTGGATTTAGGATGAGTGATGGCCTCGTGTTTGACTGCCTTGGTCTATTTCCTCTGTTTGAGCATTCATCACATGAATATTGTGCTGTTTAGTGTGATCCTAGATAGATATAGGTGTCTAGACTTTCAGCTGAGTGGAAGTTATATACGTATCTTGGAAGATCTGGGCTTGTTCATTACAAGAAGTGACTCGTTATGGTCTGAGAGTGTGAAGCCATCTTTCTGCATCCTGGAGTTTGAGATAAAGAATGTAGACCAGCAGCAAACCCCTGCTTCTTGCCAGGAGATCATAGGCTCTTCTGCACGGACCATGTACTTAGAGAGCTTAATGGTGGTCTTAAAAACATAAAATGACAGTTCATAACCTAAGCTCTGACAGTTTCCAAAAGTGGTTACCCAGTATCCATGGATACTAAGACAGAATTGGTTAGCTGAGAGTAACGCAAGAATGAGGAAAGTTTACGGTATCATGGGCATCTGCAGCACAAGAGCATCCCAAGCCAGAGTTACGAAATACAAACAGCTGAATAACTGTCGTATGCACATCATATGCCTGGGCTGTTTGTTTTTAACAGCATTTGACAGATTTCTCTGCTATGAAGGTCATGATTCAGGCAGTGTGACACATCCATCCAGCCACTGTCTCAAACTGTGGGATTATCTGTCACTGGGACCAGGAAGAATCAGTTTTCTTCTGCTGGTTGAGATGCTGTGCTGGCCCCACCAGAGCTGATGTTGCATCCAATCTCAACTATGCGTGCTTCCTGACAGGCAGACGATGTTCCACTGCATTGGGCAGCACTTTCCACAGCAGCAACAACATCACAAATATCCAGTGTCACCCACAGCCAGTGAGACACTGAGAAAGTCTTCTTACTGGTCCTCTCTGGTTTTCTTGTTCTGTGATGAATACAGCCTTGGAGAAAGAGGAATGTCTATTTTTTCCCATCCAAACAAATGTCAGCAAGGAAGCCATACCATTTGATATTCAAAAAATAGTATTTGGCAAAACCTGCATGATGTTATATAGATGCATTTGTTTACACTTAGCCAAAGTGTTCCTGAAGGGACAGCAGAGGTCTTGCATGGAGCATCTTCCTCCCTGTTGAAACATCATAAAGAAGCTCATAAATGATAAATTTCATTAGCAACATCTCTACAAAATGCCTACCACCTCCAGAGCTGACATTTCTCCTCTGCTCTTTCTTCTTTTCTTTCTTCATCCCTTTCTCCTTTTAGCCCGTTTTCTTTTTTATGCATGTGCCCTGAACCTGATATCTGACTGATAGGGCAATACAGGCAGAGCATGAATCATGTGAAGTTAATGTTTGGCCTGTGAGTGCACCCTGCTCCAGCCCTCTCCCCGGGTCTTGGCTGCTTGTACTGGTGGCCAGTTCTGGCACGGTGCAGCTGTGTAACCTGGGGTTGGGCTGCCGCAAGCAGAAGTGCCAGGAGCTGTACTGGGGACCTCCCCAGCTTGGGAACCGTGCGTCAGCTCAGCCCCTCTGATCATTCCCTGTGCCTGGGCTCCAGGCTCCCCTGCTGAGCAACCCACTCCTGCTGCTGGCCAGTACTTGGTGGGGATGCAAACTGGTTCAGCTTCCAGCTACTTCAGCTTTGTGCTGCTGGTCTTGAGTCTGGCTGGGTGCTGTTCCAGTTCTAGGTCCTGAAGTATTCTGTTGCCGGTGTTACTTAGCGCTGGTCTAACAAGAAAAGTTGGAATATTGTCACAAGGATGCTTTTGTGTCAGCCCTGCCATGCTTTCAAGTTGCTCATAGTCTGTGCAGCCCTTGGCTAAAATGGCCAGGGAAACAAATGCCTCCGAACTGGTGAATGGTTCTGCACAGCCGGTGCAAGTTTCTGTTCCCTGCTTTCCCACTTCCTTTCCCACTTTAACTTGAGATTGTCCATGTATTGCTCATTCACTTCTGAATGTACTTTCTCTCCATCAACTTGCTCAGGCAGTTTATTTTCCTTTTTCTTCTATATTGAAGTATACAGATATTTCAGAAATACAGCTGAATTGCTTCATTACTGTTAAATTCTCTTCCTCTCTTTGTATATTTTATAGCAGTAAACCTGAAGTTGCAGAGTGAAGCTGAGAATAAGTAGAGTAATAATAACCTAACTGGTTATATTTTCTCTGTTGTAATAGAATTGAAAGTGACATTTGTCAAGATTAAAACTTGCTAATATCTATAAGCATATATGTTGCACAAACTGGTTTTGTATGGATCTAAAAAATCTAATTTTCAGTATTTTTCCTGAAGACAACTTTAATTAGAGTCCAAATTGCATCCCAAATTAATAGGAATTATTGAGAAATATGTCAGTCATAAACACAAATTGTTCTAATTCTTTTGAAATTATCAGGAATAGAGGAGGAGAAAAGTTTGGGCTGTTGAAGTAGAAGCATCATCTCCCTAAGTGTTCAGGTGAATGAAATGAGGTTAAAAGCTATGGCACATTCTTACCTTTATAGGGATAATAAACTGTACAATGGTGTTGATATCCCCTTGAATTCCCTACAGAAACATGTTACAAAAGTGAGGGGGAGCTGGCAAGCAATTTTTAGAAAAAAGAACATTGCTAGAGTTCGTATGCCATTTCTAAGTGCTTGGAAACTGTTGCAGGTGGAGTGAGAGTCCACTTCACTGAGAGAAGCACTGGGTATATTTTATTAATATAAAACAGCGACTTAACAAGGTTTGATAGTAAATGCGACAGTGGTACACTTGACTATTTTTAGCATGGAGAACAGGGTAAGACAAAACTGTCAGGGAGACCTTACCGTTGAGTCATGAGATTCAGAAAGGACCCCCTTGCTTTCTAAACTCCGTCTCAGCGAGGAGTCTAGGTGCGGCTGGATCCAGCCATAGTCCCTAGACATAGTTTATGTCTAAAGGATTATATATGCGCAGTCAATCCTTTATATCACTTAGCTAGATTTCCAAGTTCAGCATGCTATTAACCACTTACTGAGGGTCTGTTGTAGCAGGAAATCTATCAACCTCGAGGAGTGACCCTGAGCATCCTTGCTCAAGGGGAGATCCTGGCATGCAGTCCGCTGCAGTGCAAGAATGCTCAACAGGCCCTGGGCTGTCCACTGTTTATGGAGTGAGAGGATTGACTTATAGTCATATTTGCATACCAGCAAGATGTTTGGGTCACTGCTCGAGACAGACTTCAGCTACTTGTGTTGCCATCTGTGCCCAATGTCAATCATAATCTGGATGCAGATGTCACAACCCCCACTGGTGGTTACTGCTTATGTGGAGGGCGAGGGGGCACACTGCCACAGAAACCTAGAAAATCTAAAATCTTAAGTTCATCCCTCTCTCTGAAGGGAGATCAACCATTTGCCCAGATCAACCATTGCTTACTTAAATCCTTCAAGCAGCCCATATTTGCAGGAGACAAAAGAAAAGATATCATGGAGTCATACTCCTTCACCAGGTGTTATTGTGCCTTATCTGAATATTGAAATTCTTGTCTAATTGAGAAGACTCAGAGATACTAGATGAGATGAGTGTAGAAAAAGTTGAGAAGATTTAGCCACTGGTACTATGAGGATGAAATTTGTGTTTTTAATATTGAGTAAAGCCCAAGAATTTATAAATAACATGCTTTCCTACCAAAAGCTTCCTCCATATTCTGTGTCATCTGCAGTCCTCTGATGTCTGTCTTCTTATTTCTTTAGGCTGCAAATTGTAGGTTGAGAATCATCAGCTTCTTCTGTGGTTAAGAAGTGTCCTGCACATTTGGGATGATAATTCAGAATATGAAAATTGTCATCTATGTCGAGTACTGTCATCCACAGTATCAATTGCACAAATATTCTAAAAGGTTAGAAATCACTTTCTTAGAAAAGGTAGACGCAAAATGTGTTTACCAATGTTATACAATGGGATGTCATGAGCATAGTGTAACATTTTTAAAATCTCATCCTAAGGTGTTCACTTGGCACAGAGGGAAAAGCACTTTGGATTTCCACAAGCCATAGTTAGTCAGACTGTTGTGATAGGACAAGATCTTAGCAACTAGGAAAGGATGGTATTTAAATTACCAGTCAGAAGAATTAACAAACATATACTACATCTGGCAATTATGCAATGTTTTAAAGGTAATCTCCAAAGCCTTCTATGAAGTTTTTTTCTACACGTCCACTCTTCCAGGGCTCTTAAGGACTCTGGAACTCCATTGCAACCATGTTTACAATGTGTACTTTAAACTGGAGTGAAGCTCTCTAAAATTTCCAAGTGTGACTGGCAAGCTTACTCTGAATGTATCTATTTAACTGAAATTTCCCCAAGATCCACACTGTGGTTTTTTTCAAATAGTTAACTTTCCTCTCACCCAAGACACAGACATAAAACCGATCAGTGATATTTAGGATGCTTCCTAATAATTCTAGACACTTTGAATGATTATGTTATTTTTACTTATAGCACAACTTCTTAATAAAACAACTGGCTTGTTTTTAAACTACACACATGAAAATAATTGGATTTATGGTGCTCTTATGAAAGCAACATACAGCTGTTGTTCTAGGTCCAAAGATTGAAAAGAAAAGGAAGTGTTCTGAATCCAGCAAACTCCTATAAAATGGGTGGTAGACAGTTTTGGGTAGTAACTACATCAGTGTCTTTCATGTCAGAGATGACATTTCATACCTGCTGCTGATTAATGCTATCTTTGCTACCATCTTGTGGTAGCTGTTATTTTTCAAAAGCAGAAGGTACAGCTGTGTTTGCTCATGGCAGAGACAGTGAGAAAGCTACAAGGATGAATGTGGTTTTGGAGGTTTGCACTTTCTTCTACTTAGCAGTACTAAAAGAAAATATCATTAATTCAGGCTTTTGTGTAAAAATTCTGGTATTTTCTGCTGTATTGGGTGTCCATGTCCAAGTTTTGGCAAAGGAGGGCTGCAGGGGTGGTATCTGTGAGAAGAGGACACAGATGGTTCCAGCTGGCTCCACAGCAGGCTCACTGCAGGACACAGGCAAGATGGTGGCACCTCTATGAAAATGTGTAAGAAAGGGCAAAACATCACACAGCAGTGTGAGGACGGAGGAAAAAAGTGTGAGAAACAGCCTGTGAACACCAGGGTCAGAGAAGGAGGAGGGGTGAAGGTGCAGGCATCGGAGCAGAGAGTCCTGCAGCCCATGGAGAGACTATGGTGGGGCAGGCATTTCCCTGCCACTCATGGAGAGAACCACGGTGGAGCAGGCATTTCTCTGCAGCCTGTGGAATTAGAATTCATTACAGAAACAGATTTTTCTGAGATATATCTGCTTTTTTTCCATCCTGTGTGGATTCAAAAGTATTGGAAGAAGTAGCTTGAACCTTAGTCTAAAAGTGTATAAGACGTCACCACAAACGTTCCTGCAAATGAAGTAATGGAAGCTTTTCTAGAAAGTTTCAAAAGCCATAGTGTAATTTTTTGGGAAGACTTAATTCTAAATTCTTTCCTGTCTGCCACAAACAAGTGGTTTAGAGGCTGCTTAAAGAATCACCATCAAAGGTATTAGCAGAAAGTGATTTTAATAGTAATTTATAAAAGCGCGACTAACAGAGTTCAATGGCAAGTATGACCTACGNCTTGAGCTACGACTCAGATAAGGGTATCGGGATGACACCTGGGCCAGGCAATAGGAGAACGTTCCCAGCCACAGCTATGCAGGGTTTCTGATACGGTCAAGGAGCGCTCAACCGCCAGACTCAGTACACCAAGGCCAAGGTTTCACAGGAATTTCTGAGATCAACAAGTGGCCCAGGAAAAAGGTAGGGGAAATGCACCACCACACTGTCTCATGGGGTTTTAACTGGGATGAACTGCACAGCACATGCCCTCTCCCAGAGCCATCAAAAGAAGCTGCAGATGACATCTACAGCATGTCACTTTTCTTTCCTATGTATAAGAAATGCAAGCTTGGAATGCCAAATGAAAGGATTTCAAGTCATCTTCCCACAGACTAATCCTCAATAATTTTAGGATTATGAAGTTTATTTCTTCCTAGCATTTCAGATATGGAAAGAAGCATTAGTAGGAGGCTGCTGGCATCTTGCTAGAGACTGTTTAGCTAGTGCTGAACCTTCAGTGGGAGTAGCAAAGTTCGGCTGTAGCGCTGGTGGATACCATTAATGGAGCAATTAATGAGTCTGACATTCTTTCTCTTGTGTTCCTTGCTTTGGACACCACAGCACCTTCTGTTTGCATGTCACTGCTTCATCTGTTCTGCCTGTATCCCTCTGGAAAAGTTAATGGAAATGCAGTGCAGGACTTTGGTTCTGAGGTGTGTGCCTCCCGGTGAGGGAGGTTCAGGCCCCATGAGCAGGGCACCAGCATGTGGTGGTGGTGGTTGCAGTAAGGGTGCAGGGTGCAGAGGGGCACGGGTGTGCTGCTGGGGATGATGTGGGACTGCTTGGAGACTGCAACGTGATGGTCTCCGTATGGTGCAAGGCATGCTCTCTGCCACCAGTGGTGCAGGAGGCCTGGCTTTTGGCAACAGTGGGAAGGCTTCTGCTCAACCTGAAGGTCTGCAACCACACAACAGCAACAGTGCCCTGGCACTGGTGAGGGCAAACACCCAACAGGGGATGCATCAGAGCCAGCTGAGACTGCACCTCACGTCTGCAAAAGGGGAAAGGCAAGCAGTAGGGGTGGGAGGCTTCCTCCTGCAGGGTATGGAGGCACCTATCTGCTGACATGATCCGATATCTTGCGAGGTTTGTCTGATGGGGGCCAGGATCCTATTTTCTGGCTACTCTTCCACGTAGGCATCAATGATACTGCCAAGGAAGTCCTGGAGAGTATCTAGAGTGATTAGAAGGTTCTGGAGGCAAGCATGAAGGGCCCAGGTGGTGTTTCTTTGATGCTGCCAGCAAAACAAAAACACTGGGGTAGTAGAAGCAGGCATATCAAGTGGGTCAGCAACTCGCTGCATGGCTGGTTTTGCCGGCAGGAATTTGGCATCTATTGACTACAGGACCCTCTTTGAGGAGCAAGAGCTACTAAGCTGGGATGGGATAAGCCTGGCAAAGCAGGGCTGGAATGTCTCTGCAAATGAGCTTGCTAAAATAGTGAGGAGGACTTTAAACTAGCTATGCGAGGGAATGGTTTCCACAGTGTCAAGAGAAGTGAGAGCAGAGCAGAGGTGTTCAGATAACGGTATGACCTGCAAAAGCAGAACAACTTACGGCCTGTCTCAAACGGCTGCACATGAATTCAGGTAGCTCTAGGGACAAGGGGGAGGCATTACCAGTAAGTACACAGCGGCAGAGCTGTGAACCCAGTGGAGTGGCAGTGACATGGTGAGACACCTGCAGAGAGCTGGAGTGGTGGAATAGAGGTGCTGCAGGAAAGGCAGGGTGGGCAGGCATGGAGAGGTGTGTGTACGCTCTGCCAAGGGGTGGCTCGCGTGTGTGGGGCTTCACCGTGGGGCAGGTGTTGAACCAGCAGAGAGCCTGTGAGTAAGGGTAAGAGGACAGAACAGCACCAGTGATGTGGAGGAGGTAGAAGGAGCCACCTTCTTCATCACTATAACAAGTCTTGATGTTTGTAGGTAACTTGAATCACCCCAGTATCTGCTGGAAAGGCAATACAGCTGAGCATAGGCAGTCCAGGAGTTATCTGGAACTTATTGAAGATAATTTCCTGATGTGGGGGATCAACAAACCATATCGGGGAGATTCGCTGTTGGACCTGCTACTCTCAAATACGAAAGAACTGGTTGTAGACATGAAGGTCAAGGGAATCCTTGGCTGCAGTGACCATCGAATTTTGCCATTTAAAATCCTGAGAGGTACGAGCAAGTCAAACAGCAGAATTACAATCCTGAACTTCAGAAGATCAGATTTTGGCCTGCTCAGGGACTTGCTTGACTGAATCCTGTGGGAAACTGCCTTGGGGGCAAAGGAACTAAGGTCAGCTGGCTGATCTTCAAGGATGACCTCATCGGAGCACAGGAGCAGTCCATTGCAATGTACAGAAAATCAAGCAAGTGCAGCAGAAGCCCTGCTTGGATGAACATGGAGCTCCTGCCTGAGCTTAAACACAGAAAGAAAGTACATGGGAGGTAGAAGCAAGGGCAAACTCCTTGGGAGCACATGGAACAGCAGAGTCCAGCAATCCAGAACTCAGCTGGAGTTGAAACTAGCAAGGAAGGTGAAAGTCAGCAAGAGAGGTTTCTGTAAGTACACTGTCAGCAAGAGGAAGGCTAAGGAAAGCATGGTCCTATTGCTTACCAGGGTGGGGGACCCAGTGACAAAGAGCATGGAAAAGGGTGATGTATTCAATGCCTTTTTTCTGTCAGTTTTTGCTGGTAAGGTTTGCCCTCAGGCTGCCCAGGTGCCTCGATGAACTAGCACAATCTGGGCGAGTGAGGCAGGGCAGGCAGGAGAGGATCGAATTAGAGAGGACTTGAGCCAGTGAGACAAACACAGGTCGGTGGGACCTGGCGGTATCCATCCAAAGGTACTGAGGCAGCTGGCTGGTCTCGTTGGAGGCAGCTCTCCACTGTTTTTGACCAGTGCTTTTTAGTGTTTGTAATGACAGAGGATACTCTCCGCAAGGTACTGTGGGACACCAGATTGAGGGCAGTGGTTAGTGGTCTGGAGGGCAGCACTGTCACTGGACAGGCTACAGGAGTGGACTGATGGGAACCCCATGTCCAAGACAAAGCCCATCCCCTGGGACAGACATCCCCAGAGCAGGACATGCTGGAACCAAGTGGCCAGGAGCAGCACCTCTGTGGAAATGCTCTGGGGGACAGCAAGTTGCCAGGAGACACCAGTGCTCCTGGGCAGCAAAGCTGAGCAGCAGTGCTCCTGGGCAGCACAGGTGCAGCAGCAGGGCCAGGCACTGATCCTGCCCCACTGCTCAGCACCGGTGGGACCACACCAGGAGTGCAGGGTCAGGTCTGGGCTCCTGGCGCAGGACAGACCCTGACATACAGGAGCAAGTCCAGTGGAGGGTGGCTCTGATGGTCGAGGCTGGAGCCTGGGACATACGAGAGGAGGTGGAGGGTGCTGGGCTGGTTCATCCAGGGGAAGAGGAGGGTAAGGGGAGACCTCACTGCTGTCTGCAGCTGCCTGGTGGGACGGTATAAGATGAGAGAGCCAGACTCTTCTAGGAAGTCCATAATGACAGGAAGAGGTAATGAGCACACGCTGCAATGTGGGAAGTCCCGATTAGATACTGGTGACAAATTTTTTATGATGTTGGTGGTGTAGTACTGGAACAGGTTGCCCAAAGTGGCTATTGGATCTTTGGATCCTCAGAGGTGTTCAGGACTCATCTTGATGGGAGATCAACTGGGCAAAATCAGGCAATGTCCAGAAGACTATTCCTATTATACGTGTATACGGTTCTGTGCCAATTACAGCATGCATGTGTAAAGAGACTGCAGGCTAATTATATACTGTTTTCACAGAATATGATAAACTTATGGGAGTGCACTTAAAGTTTCATACATCTATACATACTGAAAATATTGTAGATCTGAGAAAATTACATTTATTTCAAAAGAAGAGAGACAAATCAGGACAGGGTAAGTAAATTTTCAGCCATCTGTCTCCTCAAAACATACTTTCAACATTCATGTCTTGAGTTGAACCCCACAGCATCCTACCTTCTAACGGTGGAAAATAAGAAAACATTGACAAATTGTATAGCAATATTTGGCTAGAATGTATTGTCTGTTTCTGAGTTTACTATAAATGTAAACAATATTTAGGTTTCCTCTGCAGACCTGCTGAAGTGGAAACGCTGTAATGTTCTTTGTTGCTGCCTTGCAGCTTTCCTGGCTCCAGGGTAACTCTTATGGAAAATGTGGGATATAGGACAGAATAAGAAAACTTCATAATTGTATGATAACAGGATACGATAACAGCAGTATGATTTTTAAGCCTAATCTCACCAATTTTTTTGTGAAGCTGGACTCCCTCCTCCCCTGCTATGTTAGTGAGAAAATCTCACAGTTTAATCACAGCTGCGGACATGAAGGGACTTAAGAGGGGTTGGCACAAGGTGGGAGTACTGAGAGTGCCCTCAGCCTTTCTGGGGCATGGATAAAAGCCAGCGATGCCCTGTGCACCATTAGCAGTACCAACACTTGTCATCAGTGATGGAAGATCATCCAACAACTTTTGATGGTGCCTACAGAGTCTGGAAAGTACGTGAGTGAGACATCATTTTCCCTTTCTCTTTGCCTGCCTGGGCTGGGTTTCTGACTGACTTCAGGGCGCAGAGAAAAAAATGAACAGGTAGAGAACCCTAAATCCTTCTACTGCACCTTTTCATAGCATTTCATGATTTTTTGCTGTCGCTTTATTTTAAGTTTACATATTCTTTGAATAGGAAATGTGAAAGGCCTTTCTCTTTAAATTGTGTGGAATTTCACAGCATTTTTTTAGGACATTTTCTTCTCTTTCAGTATCCTGTGTGACATTTGCACAACAGAAGATAAAAATGGGTCTCCTCTATTTTCACACCTCCTTCTGCTGTATGGACATATACACACACACAGGCCTACCTTCGTAGTTTTCATCTCCGTCTCCTTCTCTTAAGCCTGCTCATGTTTCCTTGTCCCATTATAGCCTCTGCATGACTAGCTGATCCATCTTCAATAGGTTTCTATCTGATTAAATGATTGTCACAATGTATAAATATAGTGATTAAGGGACATTAGCATTTTAAGAGGGATTGCACACTTTGGATTTATAACAGCTGTTTTTTATAACCATCTGTATTAATCTTTACTTTCTTTGGCTCTGTTTTTCTTTCAGGCAAACTAGAAACAGACCTGAGAGCTTGATCTGCAGGATAGTTTTGAGCCCCTTGCTTCCACAGTTTTGCAGTCTGAGTCTGTCTGTTTTTATTATGTATGTATGCAGTCTGGGTATGTGGCTAGTGAAGTCTGGCAAATTGGCTGTCTGGAAAATTGTAGATGGCTTTCAAATATACTTTGTGCGTCTCTGACTGTACTGGTATGCAGACTTCCAAGCGGTTTTTTTGGAGTATTTTGAGTTTTGACTGAGGTCTTCATGATCCTGGACTAGTGACTGGTGGATGATTTGGCTTTTGATGGTGCTGAAGTCACGAACAGAGCCGGCCAGAGGCCAGCAATTCTGTTTCCCAGCAAGAAGTTTCCACGTTTGTTTTTTCCATATATTTAAGCAAAACACTGATTTTTTGCAGGGTCTTGATCTATCTGAGCACGTCAGCTGTGCAACAATGCAGACAGCACCTCTTCTTTTGCCAAAGGGATATGCATCCCGTACGAAAACTGTTTTTCCTCAGTCTATCTAAGCCTCCACTGGGAACAGTTGGCCTGGTATACAAGAGAGATGCTGATGTGCTGCCTTCTGAATAGCTCCTGAGCTAGGACAAGGAATGGGGTAACAGGAAGGCCGTTCCCATTCGTAAGTATATGAAGGGTGGCAGAGGTGGATAAAGACCTCCAGATCCATGCCTCACAGTACAGGGAAGGAGAAAGGCGAGCTGATTTCTCAGCCAAGCCCTGACAGCCTGTCTTCAGGAGGAGAGGCTGGGAAACTGTGATTTCAACAGGTATTCACATAATCATAGAATCATTTAGGTTGGAAAAGATCTTTAAGATCATCAAGTCCAACTGTAAATCTAACACTGCCAAGTCCACCACTAAACCATGTGCCTAAGTGCCACATCTTCAGTGGCACCGTCTCCAGCCCAGCCCCGACTCACACTCCCTATCAGCCTGGACTGAGTCAGGAAGAAATTGTCATCCCAAATTTCTTGCATACAAGAAATGAAGTTCATGTCTCCTCTGTGGCTTTCCATGGATTATAGAGCCATGGCTTTGCCTCCTCTCCCAAGTCTGCACTGCTTACATTGCAGACTTTACAAAATTTTAATTACTTTGAAAATGGTCTTGCTAGTTCTGATCATTCTTGAAAAGCAAGCAAGAGTATCATCTACTGAAACAAAAATCAGTCAGCCAGCCCTTGCTGCTCAACCCAATCTGTTACAAATGTCACAATAAATTGTTAGACTGTCACAATAAATGGCCCAGGTTTAGGATGTTGTTTTGTTTAGCCTTCATATGAAATACTTTTATGCACATTTTAGTAAGGGAGTATAATTAAAGTTATAGCAAATGAATTCCCAAAGAGGAGAACAAGTTACACAGTAGTTTAAAATTACTAGAATAGGATTTTCTGTTTGGTTTTTGGTTACTTGGAGTGACTGTAAATTGCCACAGTTGGTTCCAATTGGGAATACTAAGCAAATATATAGGAAATTATTGCCTGAAAACCAGCAAACTAGGAATGTGAAGATTTCATTTGCTTATTCAAATTACTTAATTGATAATTACTACTCTTATGCATGTTAAGATAGTGCAGCCTGCCAAATATTCACCCGATTAGAGGAAGAAAACCTGGTGTTTGTTCCAAGAAATGACAATGCCTAACTATTAGTATATTTTTTCATTAGGTATTCCTCTTCTGTCTGATTTTCCACAGAGGTCTGCCATTTTTCTCTTTTTCCTTTTTTTTCAGCCTGGAGTTGTCTCTGAGCAGAGATGTTAATTTGGTTTCAGTTCTCACGCCTCTTCCAGACACTGATAGGCCTATAGCCCTTTATAAGGTCTGTTACCAACTATCCAACCCTCTGTGTCAGCCGTCTCTGCAGCCATCCCTTGTGCATTTCAACATCACTCAGCACGGTCAAAACCAAACCCTTCTGAAACCATACTTCTCAAGCCTGCCTTCATTTCCCAAACCATCACCATCAGCAGCATGGGCCACTTGCCATTCAGACCCATGACCTCGGTCATCCTTCACCTCTCCTCATCTTGAGTCATAGCTACATCTTGTTCCAATCAAATGCTTCCAGAGGGACTATCCTTTCCCTCACCATACTTAGAGAACTTCCGACCCATGTCCTTGTGTTTCTCTGTCTTGGCTTCCTTCACATGCACATTTTTCTTTCACCCAGGAGATTGGTGCCCACTGATTTCCCATCCTTCTGACTGTGTCATTGTTAGTGTTTCGAACAATTTCATTAGTTCCCATCTCATTCTTTTCCTTTGACTTCTTTGTGACCATGCCTTTGCTTCTTCCCACTGACCTGCTTGTCATCCTCTGCCTTGTTTGGTACTCCACTAACGTGCTATGGTGCCATTTCAGTACACCTCCCTCCCTCCTTTTGTTCTTACTCAGTTTTCCATGCCAGTACACAAGCCCCTAGAGTATAGTGCTTTGATCAAATTTCACTGAATTTTTAAAAATACAGATTGTCAGAATATCAGAAGATTCTGACAGGGTCGTAAAGGTCACCAAATGCCCACTCCAGTCTTTAACTCCTTCCCTAAATGTCAACTTCTAAGCACTGGCTGAGAAGAGCCATCACTGTGAGCCAGGATGTCCATGCTGCTGTAACCAGTGTCAAGTCTGCAGGCCAGACAGAGAAAAGAGCTGCCAACAGTCTGCAACTGATATAACTGGAGAAGTGTTCTGGGTGTGCACAGTCATCCTAACTGCTTTCCTTGCATTTGACACGTGCCAGACTGCATGCAATTTGAGGGTGGAAAGCTTTTGCTTTTTAGGACCTGGCATATTGAAGAAGTTCTGAGAAATGATGAAATAACAGTATTTCAAATGGAATATATTATCATTTATCCGAGGCTTTCATATATACTTACATTGCAGAACACTGCAGAAGCAAGCAAAAATATGGTGTTTTTCGAAATTAAAGAAGAAAGGTTATAAATTATTTTTGTGTAAGGAAGGGACAGGAAGTGGTGAGTACACCATATAATATGTATATTATATATATAATGTAGTTAAATTTATATATACTAATATAATGTAGTTAACTTTAAAAATCAATGCAATTTGTTTTGAAATTTTCCTAAGTGAATTAAGATTATCATTGTTTATGTATACATATATTCATTTTTCTAGCCACGTAATTGCATCACAAACAAAGATTTAGAATTCCCTTGGATATTTTGTGTTTTAGCAAAGAACAAAAATGAGGCAACCTGTATACACATAGCACTGTTAATGAGCCTACTCATGCCAGAGAGGTTGCTGCTGCAAATAAGATTTGTAGATACTGATACTGTAGGTAAAAACTGTGAAAATATCTCCTCACTGAACCAAGTCAGCCTGCATGGGTTAGTGTACAGGATAGATCACCCTGTTCAGCAGTGCTGTAAGCCTCAGAAGTTTGGACAAATGCTTCCAGGGACCTTCTTTGTCTTGGTTAAACACAGGCCATCTCTCTGCATTGAATCAAACAGCTGCTGTGTGGCCTCTCAGTCATTTTGTTCGAGACCTTACAGGCCATATTGTGGCACGTACAACACCAAAAGAGAGGTGGTCCCTATTGCAGAGGTCTTGCCCTCCTGATAGGCAAGAATCAAAGTCAGCAGCCCTTTTGATGGTGTGGAACTGAAGGATGAAAACCACACCAGTTAGCCGAAGAACACACATCACTGAGCCCATCCTTCTGGTTCCTTGGCCAGGATCTGAACCAGAAGCCTTCCTTCTGGTTTGTCTGGAACAGAAACTGCAGCCTCCTTGGAAATGAGGGCCAGCAGAAACACTGGGATGCAGCTTAGTAAAACTATTACACTTAGTAAAATTATTTCCACTGGCAATAATGTGCTCAGTGTCACAAAACAGCAAGAGAAAAACGTGGTCCATGGATAAAGGAATCTGAGGAAATAGGTACAGAATCAAATCTATTCATTTAAAAACTCATGTAAGTTAAAGCTAACTAATTTCTTAGGAAAAAATGAACCACAGGCAATGGCATGGCATCTTCAGTGGTGATGGTGGTAGGTTTCTAAAGGAATTAATATTAAGAAAATATTTGATTGCAAAACTTTAATGCTCAGTGGAAAGGCAGAGGATGGCTTTTCAGGCCTGATGCTTAGATTTCTGAAATCAGTGGAAAAGGTGCTATATAATAACTATTGTCATGTTGGCTCAGTTTCACTCTGGGACAAGTGTGATCTGCAAGCTGGCAGAGACCAGAAGGTGCACTGGACTCCAACAGACCAGGTATTTAGCTCACATCAGTAGAGCAAAACTTTTTTACAAAATTAAGAATCGGACTAATTCTCTGTGTTAGTACTTACAGGCTTTGGATATCCAGAAGGACTGGTTTTGACACCTGAAGTCTTTATACAATTCCCATGCTATTTGTCAGACGTGCATCTGCAATGCATCCAGTGTCATCTATTTTACCCACCTACTAATGATATAATCCTCATATATTGGATTTTCAAATTACATAGTTAGCCTTAGATAAACAGCAAAGCTTACCTTCCAAGACAAGACATTGTTTATAGAAATACACAGATGTTCACAGAGCTCTGTGGCTGCGCATTGCGTCGAGCTGTGTTAGGATTGCTCAGGAGAGCTTCTGTTGCTTTACATTTGCTGAATTGTTAGCTCCCATGAAATCTCCTGTTTCATTCTTCCCTACTAGTTTTCTACCTTTTAAGAAGCCTTCCCCTGCACCTCATATTTTCTTCCTTCAGAGTACCAGCACTATGTAGAGGCATATGTAGACATGACAAGGCAGAACACTGATCTAAACATTCAGATTAGTATTTTCTACATTAAATGCAATTTAATCTTAGAATATATTTCCCTTCTGTGTTTTGGATTGCTTTATCCTAATCTCTGTTGTTTTTAACTAAAGGTGTTCATTTACAGAATTACAGAATTGCTGGAGCTGGCGGGCACCTCTGGAGGTCATCCAGTGGACCCATCAAAGCAGGGCCTCTTGGAGCAGGCTGCCCAGGACCATGACCAGTCAGGTTTTGAACATCTCCTGGGATGGAGACCCCACAACTCTCTCTAAGCAACCTTCTCAACTGCTTGACCACCCTTGCAGCAAAAGGTGGAGTTTTTTTAGACATTTAAATGGAATTTACTGTGATTCAATTTGTGCCCATTGCCTCTTATCTGCTCACTGGATACCACTGAGAAGAGTCTGCTTCTGTCTTCTTTATTCCCATCTGGTTTATATACACATGTATATAACATGTACATACATTTATATACACATGTATATGTGTATATCCCACCCGCTTCGCCTTCTCTTCTCCAGACTAAATGTTCCAGCTCTCTCAGCCTCTCCTGACAGACAAGTTAGCAAAGTCATTACACAAGATCATGTATCATTCTGAAATTATATTACCTCAAATTGTATTAATTTCATTTTTGCATGTTATAAACGGTGAGAGGACACACCAGAATAAGCCACAGTCATGTTGAAGAATGATGGGATAACCTGTCTGGATATCAATTCAGATTATTTTGGATTAAAACTCCTCTGTTTAAATTAAATTGGTGCCATTTCTGAAGTTTGAATTGGCCTCAATTTCCTTGGAAAATGGTTTTCTGTATTTTGTTTTCTCTTATCTCCTTTTATCTACTACAGCCCAGTGTTTGACATCTGTATGATTTTCATCCTTTTATCACGGCTTCATGGTGACTCTCTCAGAGACCTAGAGACGGTGGGTTTCTTTTCTGTGTTCCTCACATGCTCCTTGCATAATTATGATAAGTGAAAAGAAAACGCTATCATTAGGATTCACTTTTGTTTCACTTTACAAAGGTGAAAATTGCCAGCCAACCTTTTAAGAAGTTAAAAATGAAACATTTTTCTCATTTTCTTTATGCACTGTCATGAAAACAAACTCAGGGACATACACACACTTCACTCTGAAGCTGCTGGCTAAATTTGACTCAAATTTTTTATTTCTTTTGGTTATTCCAAACCTTGCTTTCTTGACTAATAGGATATAGGCAATCCACATTACATTAAGTTTGCATCTCTGTAGCTAAGAGCTTATACCTCTAATGATTCCTATGCAAATGAAAATTAAATATCTAAAAGTGCAGGCGCTTTTAATCCTATATACTATCCATTCTGTTTGTAAGAAGAAGGGAGAGCTGATCTCAAGGAAAACTACTCCTTAATATTCTCTGTACTGGACAGCGTGTCAGTGTTTGTGGCTGCTCAGGCTGGTCATTTGCTTTTCAGTGCAATGAAAATATTTTATTAATTGAGTGGAAAAGCTCCTTAAGCAGCAACGTCTGCAGTCCTGCCTTTCAGCAAGGGGGAGCATTGTTTCTCAAAGAGAATCTACTTGTGTTTGGCAAGATATGATGTGAGGTTGCAAAAACTCAAGAAACACTGTGAAGATGCCATATGTTTTTCCCTATTTTGAACCTAAGCCTGGTACAAAATAGGGAAAAACTCATGGCGTATTGACAGTCTTTCTTGAGGTTTTGAAGTTACTTAAAGTCAGATATTTGCAACCTCACAAACCTAAGCCTGGTACAAAATAAACACAGCCACCAGCCCTGTTCTTGGCTCTGACCTGGGGGAGCTAAATGGGATTACAGAGCATTTACTATCTGCTCAACTGAGGAAAGACTAATAACAAGCCCTTAGCATCAGATTAGAGACTTCTTGGCTGCAGAAGGCTGAGACCCAGTAAAGGCTACCAAACATTGTTTTTTATAACAGAGAAAAACCCTCAACAGAAACATTCACTGTTTGCAATTCTCTGTAACAGACTGCATCAGCAGCTCCTGCTTGGTAGTCCTGGTGACAGAGCATGCATTTCCAGTGCATTTTCAGCTCCTTGTGCATGCAGGAAGCCAGCAGGAGCAGGAACATCACTCTTCTTCGTAGTTGGTTTGTAGGGAGTTGGAGGCAGTTGTGGTTATTTGGCACACCATAGCACTGATCCCTCAGAGCTTCAAGGGAATAACTTCAAAGGACATTTTATGGCATCAGGTGGCAAGAGGAGAGAATAAGCATGGCAGCAACAATACTCTTCTGCTGCTGGCATTGTGAGGCAGACAGTGAAAGAAAGAAAAATTTAGAAGCTTCAACAATACAAGTTTAAAAAGGCAGACAATAAATGCCGTTACCAGTACTCCCGTGTTTTCTAAATAAACCTTACATTGCAGGTTTGCTCTTGAAAACTTACACCATAGCTGATGACCCAAAGAAGCAGCTTAATATTTGGAGAAACCCTTTATTTATTCTGCCTGGTGCACCAAATTGTTTCATAGCCTGTGCTACATTGAGAGAGACAGAGGAGCTGTGTGTGTGGAAGGGAGATGTCATGCGCTACATGCGTATTCATTGTATGAGCAGTGGACCAGAACAAGACTTCCAGAGGATATTAGCAAGAGTAGTTACTTCCTTTCCTAACTGTCGACTGGTAAACTTCTTAAAAGTGGATTATGAGCATGTTTCTGGAAAGCCAGGCATTTTTAAAATGTGTCAGACTGCACATTAAGAAATCTGGAAACACTGGAAATGTTTAGTAGAGTGTCTCAAACTTTTAGCAAAAAATTAACAAATCTTTTTTAGTGAAATCTGGCCTTTGTCCAGAGATGGCAGGGGGAATTCCTTAATCATAGTAATCAGTGGCTTAGCAAAACTCCAGTGGGTGACACAGTTCAAAGTCCAGCTGTTGTGGCAGCTGTGAGAAAACCAAGGTCCTAATAACTTCCTAACAACTCTGGCTGACAATCTTTTGTTAATATTGCTGTCCTCACTAAATACCCTTTGAAAGTCATGTATAAGCTTGGAAAAGTCGCTGGATTGTTTCTGCGAAATACAAAGAATTTAGACAAACTTCCCTAAAGTATGAGGACAGTGCTACCATTTTTAAAGTTTCTGAAGTTAGTAGTAATAACTGTATGGTAGTGATAGTATTTCCATTGTTTTATAAAAGATACTATATTTTTTTCTGTACTATTATTTTGAACATGTTATGCTGGTAAGCTATTGCAAAGGACCATTGTTAGCAGTAGCTTCATGCTTCTTCACATTTCTTTATCTGACAAAGAACATAAATGTGATTCACTTGGATGGGACAAGAGTTTTCTGCTATTTGTCCAATGGAAAATTTGTGACACATTGTGTAACTGGTGGAAAGCTTTCCTTCCCTCCCACCCCCAAATAATGACTGCTGTAAATCTGCGCATGTAGACTTTAAGAAATACCACCATTTTTGGTGTGGAAAGGAATTAATAAAGTGGAAGCTGGCATCTTCCCTCCATGCTGTTACTAGCTGATGTGTTCTGCTGCAAGACTTTCTTATGGTAGCTGGTGTCTTTGACTGGATACTCAGATGGCTGCTTTGGTTAAGTCAGGCTATGCTTATATCTCTGAGCTCTCACTCACGTCTTTCTAAGGGTGAAACTTGTTACCTTTGCTTGCCCATTCCTCTCCAGCTGAGTAAGTCAAGCAGTGCAGGCTTCCTGAAATGTGGTGGAAGGAAACAACTGATTACAGTTGCCGAACTGCAACTGCGGCTATTGCATAGCAGCATATTAACTAAGAGGCTTATAAAAACATCCTTAGACACACCACACAGAGATGCGTCTCTCCAGGAAGAGCACTGGGAGGGGAAATAGCTCTCTGTCCCTTTCCAGTTGCATACTACCATGGATTCACCCACAAAATACATATGCCATGGTCCCAGGCAGAAAGTTTTGTCCTCTTTCACATCCTCTCTGCTTTGACTTGCTCTCACACAGCAGAGGCATGCCCAGGGACACAGAGAAGCAATTTCTCTTGATCTATGCAGCTGCAGAAGGGGCAGTAGACGAGGTTGCTTGCAGAGTCCTGTGCTCGCGTCTCCCACTCAGCCCCTCAGTGTCACTTCTGGACCTGTTCAGGCTGAACTTTCACTTGGGTACACAGCAGAGTGAGGAACCAGAGAAACAAACGCCTGTGTGCCGCAGGCGCTTCTGCCAACAGCAGCACCCGTGCTGCCGCGTGCCCCAGCTTCAGCGTGGCACCTTGCGTCAGCGTGCAGCCGCACCACCCTCTGAGCCGGAAAGCTGTTTTAAAAAATTTTTGACTGCTCTTATTTTTCTTTCTTTAGTAAATGTGGGAGCAAACTGCCGTGATATCAAGACTCTGTATAAAAAGCTCCTTGCATAACTATGATAAGTGAAAAGAGATTTTATACTCTGTATAAAAAGCAAGCCAGAGATATAGATCCCCATCAATTTTTACTTCATCCAAAGAAAAAAGGCAAAAAAAGTACTTATAAGTTTTGGAAAATTTAAACAGTTGACAGAAGGTAGTCCATTGTGAAGAAGTTTCAGTGGAAGGACCTTACATCACTCTTTTGCTGAACAAGTATTTTTATTTTCCCAAACATATTACCATTACAAAAGAAAATAAATTGTAATCCTCAGGTGTCAGCCCTGGGATCATTTGGTAGCTTATCTGCATATAATGCTGTTCTGATGCATGCATACACATGTCATGCATCTGTGTGTATGACAGGTCTGGGGGAAGGCTTTGCTATGCCTCTTGCAATGAAAGAAAGGAAGGCAGGTTGTCACCAGCAAAAAACTAGCCTTTCAACTAACATTAAATTCATAGACGTCTATGGATTTCAACTGAAGATCTGGCCCAGCATGTTTGTTATCTCCAGATAAATCTGCCTGGTATGAGCCTGCTCGGTACAAATGAGAGAGAAACTAAGTGGTCCCCAAAAGCAAAAGGTCTATGATGGGCTTGCAACAGTTAAAAGCCTGTGATGAGATGGATGTGAACTTCAACCTGGTATGCTGAGATTTGATGTGTGAGATGTGCAGCATCAGCCCTGTGAGAGTTGCTCAGGGGAGAAATAACATCTGGCTGGCAAAATCTTTTTGTAGTTATAATCAAGCAGCAATTATTTTGTTGGAGGGTGAACAAGATAAACAGTCTGTGAATTAACAACTGCAACATCATTTCTTATTTCACCGCTGTAGATGTACAGCAGGGCCTAAAATACATCTACTGCTTGCTTTTAAAGCAGCTCTAGTGAAAGCTGAACCAGAAAAGTCTCTTCTGCATTCACCACAGCTAATGCTGCTACTCTTATCTCTGCAGAGCTCAGACCCTTGTGCCCTGACCGGAGCTTCCACCCTGCTGTTTTCCAGCTTGCCTCCACCTCTCTCAAACCTCAGAACAATCCCTCTACTGACCCCAGCAATTTCTACGCAGTTTGTTTTGAGAAGAATTCCATTTCCATTGACTTTGGTTTTTTCAAACCATACCCCACTGAGAAGCATTTTGGCACTCAATGATTATGAACTGCTGTTGTGCTGTTTTCCTCAGCTGACTGCAGCACTCGTGACCTGAATGAGGACCACAGGACACCCTGCAAGTCCTCGAACAAGGACTGAGCATCGCTGACAGCAGGTTCAAACGGAAGTCTTGAGAAACACTTAAATGTTAAGGCTGACCTCTTCACTGGACTACTTAAGCCTGCAGCACCTGTTGGTCTATCGTGTATTTCAGCCCACTGAAAGTCCCTTTGGTGTATTTCTTTATGCTTCATATTTGTTGAGGATCAGCTTGAATGGTTTTGCTCTGACTGCACAGACAAATGTTTTATCAGTCATCTGGCACTTTAACACATTTTATTAATACTGCTTTTTAACTGTGAAACTCTTTATCTGCTGCTAATAGATCTCTCCTTCTATCTTTTGCTTCTTTTGCTTTATTTTGCTTTAAACTTTCTCCAGTTTCTACCTTCTGCTTTATATTCTTTACCAGCAACTTTCCTTTTCTTCCAGATAATGCACATGTATTACACCTCCCACCATCTATAGCTTTTCCCGTTCTTTGATCAGTTGGACTTTTTAACTACGTTGGCCTATGAGAGTACAGCATTTATAGAAGGGTGTTACAGGTGGGTCCTGGAACAGATGCTGCAAGCGTGCTGTAACTTTATGTTACAATGGAGGTTAAACTGGGTGAAATAACGGTCCCTCCTTGCCTGAATATGTGTGAAGGAAGCACAGGGGGGAACAAAAGAATTCAGAAACA
This sequence comes from Pelecanoides urinatrix, assembly GCA_013400755.1. Taxonomy (NCBI): domain Eukaryota; kingdom Metazoa; phylum Chordata; class Aves; order Procellariiformes; family Procellariidae; genus Pelecanoides; species Pelecanoides urinatrix. The sequence goes on along the minus strand of VZTQ01004154.1, from coordinate 20,396 downwards.
AAATGTTGCACATTAGCTGATATGATTCTGCTAACTTTTCTGGAGCTAAACAATTTACCCAAGCTGAGGATGGGTCCTAGATGTTTCAGTTTCTGAAGTGAGAATAGAGCACTCTTAGAAGCATGCATATTGAGTAGGTATTTTATGCCATTAAGTAACACAATGAATTATCAACTTGATGAATGAACATTCCAGAGAAAAGTCTGAAGCAAATTGTCCAGTAAAAAAAAGTGACAATATTTTAATTTTTATTCTGTAACTGGTGTCATATGCTTAGTTAATATTTAGTAATTCATAATCGAATTAGCATATTTAATTATTTTTAAAAACCCTAGTGCATTTTGCCCATTAGAAAAACATTTTAAAAACAAGTATCTAATCATTATCACTAGAATTCCTAGTTTACCTGCTTGTAATATCTGACAGGCTAATCTTTTTTGAGACTAAAAATTTAAAACTGCAGAAGAAAAGGTGCTTGGATATGCCTCAGGAATCAGTTCAAATTTGCTCTAGAATACATCTCTCTCTTCTAAAATAGATCAAGGTTTTCTGAGCCAAACATTTTATCTGCTACAGAACCTGGGAGCACAGAAGGTAGGGGCAATGATCCATCCAGCTCAGTAACACGTTTCCAAACCTGGACACTATCAGCTGCACCAGAAGAGTGTAAAAACTCATTTCACTGGACAAATGTGATACTGCATAAAAAATGTCTGGTTTCATCAAATCTGATTTGATTATGGACAAAAGGATGATAGCTTGCTCCCTTTGTCATGTTCAGAAAGACCATGGGAGTGTTCTTACAGCCCAAAGAGATGAATGCCTTTGAGTGCTTATGACCTCAGTAATGTTTCTTAACAATTGAGTTTCACAAGTTAATTATGCACTAGCAAAATGCAACTCCTTCCATTAGAAAAGAAAATAAAAGAGGGAAGGGAAGGAAAAAGGAAAAAGGAAAAAGGAAAAAGAAGGAAAAAGGAAAAAGAAGGAAAAAGGAAAGGAAAGGAAACAGACATGCAACTGACAGACAATACATTTTAGCCTAATGGAAGGAATTGCATTTTGTAATGGTAATAAGCCCTCAACAGACAGTAAAACAAAAACTGGAAGAAAATATTTATCTGAAACAATTTGTTGCTACTATATCTGTGGTGAAACAAAATGCAAAGCTACCTGAAATGACATTCGGCAAACAAACAAAAAAATGAAGTAACCTTAAGAGGCATTTTCCATGGAAAGAACATGCAATACTCTCCATGCAAACAGTATGCAAGCGGACAGAGCAGTGCCATAGTAAGCAAGTTCCTCTTGACATTTCCTTGTAAAACTCTGCCATCCACGACAACCATACTTCTGTTGCTGTACTTACTCTGAATCTCTTCAATGTGATTCTGTGATTCTGCACTTCATTTTTTTCAGGATTAGAGGGGCTAGAAGGAACAGCGTGTGTTTCCGTCTGTGTGCCTTTGGTGTACTGTAGCCACTAAATAACTGTGCTTTTAAGTTGGCTATATTCTGCTTGCAAAGTATATCTGAATGATTAAATTGACCCAGAAGAGGGGCAGTAATACATTATGAAGCCCTTTTACCACATCTGTTTGTCACAGCTCTTTGGGAGTACTTTGGCCAGCAATAGTAACAACACTGACACCAGGTTTTGCAGTCATTGTCTTTACCATTTGCAGAAAAGTGCTGGGACAAATAAGCCTGAATACCAAGAAGACCATCAGCATTAAACTTCCTGGTGAACCAAAAGCTTCCCTTAGGTGCAAATATTTTACTCATAACAAGTGTGTGAGTAAACAAGGAACTCATAACAAGGAATTGAGTGAAGTATTAGTATTCTGGAGTCCAAAAATAAGTATTGTTTTGTGTTTCATTCTGACTGCTGCTAGTTAAATGGTATCATGCAAATAGTGCCACATGGGAGAAACTGGTAGAGATGACAAATATTGAAGTGATTTTTTCAGTGTTGGGTCTGTATGAACAGATTTCTTTCACTGGCCTTATAGATTCCCAGTAGGTTTAATAAATTCATATTTCACTCAGGGTTTATTTTCCTCCCTGCCCAGTTCCACTGTTGCTGTTCAGCTGTGCTGATGGAAAACAATGATAAGTGTGTAAAAATTCTAAGGCAAAATGCTCTGAAAAGTCTTTTACCAGCTCTAAATATTTCATTCAGAATTTTTATATGGAAGCTCTAATTGCTTGCTGAGCAGTTCTGATATCAAATTTGGAGATTAAAAGTTATCGTTGAAAAGGTAACTGGTCCAGAGTTATGTGCATTTCTCACAGCAATGTTTATCATATAGTTACTCATACCATCTCCAATACATCATTACCAGCATTACTAGAACAATGTCTAAAGTCCCTGATTCAAAATTTAATACCTGGAATAGATCTGATACTATATCTACATATAACTCTGTCTAAAGTCATCACCAATATAAGATTCCTGATTTGATCAAAGAGACAACAAATGCAGAAAAAATAATACAGGACTTTCTAACAGTTGAATGGAAAACGATCTCAATCTTTTATTGTATTTACTTTAAAATACCTGGTATGGACTACAATCTGATCTCTGAAAGTCCATGAAAATTAGAATTTGGGAGTATATTTACACTGTAATAATTATTGACAACTGAGATACGTATCCTTCATATTCTCTAATTTCCATCCCAAACAAACTGAATGATGAGGATATACAGATATATTTATTATTAAAATTTATAATAGTCCTGTAAGTAGTTATTGAACAAAGATTTCTAAAAGTCTCATTCATTATCATGATTTTACAATTTTCTTAAGTTCTCTGTAAAGGAGAAATCTTGCGTTGTCTTAGATAATTGTGAAATACTGAACAGTTAATGTATAGCATCATGAACAAATCTGTTTATAAATACAAACATTGCACACAGGACCTCTATAAAATGCTCAGTCAGACAACGGACGTTTATAGCTTGCTATATTTAAAAAACATTGCTTTTACAAGCTTATAATGTTAATGATTTATTTAAAAACAACTTGCTCACTTGGAGAATAATGTTCTGCTATAAGCATTATCAATTGAAAAATCCCACATGCTGATTTTGGATGCTGACTGCAAACCTCCAGATTGACTTGGTTTTGTTAGGGTTGATCATGTCATGCAGTTGTGGCAGAGGATGATTTTCTCAGCTGCAACACTTTCAGTCATGCATGACTGACTTAGGTGGAAGAATGATGAGGTGTGTTTTCCTTACTTAAAACGTCCTACTCTTATAGTGAAAGTGTAAGACACAGTTCTATTTGTAAACAACTGAAGCGTAATATCTGCAATACATCATGTAAAGGTATAATCACTGTCAAAATGACAAGGCAACATTACAGAAAGTGACTGCTGTAATTGACAGAGATGGTGATCAGGATCTGAAACTGTTTTCTGATTGCATATTCATGATTCCTCTCTATAATATGCTACAGTTACTGTGTGAGCTATTCTAAGGGGATGTTTTAACAACACTAGACTGACATGTTGTACTTTGAGATTTGCAAGTCTAATCTTTAACACTGTTCCCTCCACTTTTTTCCAAATGTCTAACTCTTGACATGTGGACTTAGTTGTGGGACACATCAAAAAACACATGCATGCAGGAGTACACCAAGCAGTTGCATCCATGTTGCCAAACTGGTGATGGTGGTTTACTGGTGAAGCGATACCTCAGTGTTTGCCACCATGTAGCCCACCCTGCCAATAGCTATGAATAGTTGGTGAACACTCATTCAGCAGTAGCAGAGAAACATGCTCTAATATGTGCTTGTGAGCAGATCAGTTGTCTGAGTTGGTCTCTGGCCTTGGGTAGCTCTTTTATTAGCCAATTATTTGACTCGCTTGGCTTTTAGGCAGCTGCTTCCAATATGCTGTGCCATAACCACAACAGTTACTGGTGAGTGAACAGTAAAGAGACTTGCAGAAATAAACTCCTGCATCTGTCTTGTGCATAAATAGAAGGCAATGATCTCTCTCCTTCTCTCATGGTGAATATTACATTTCCATTCAAGTTCAGAGAGAAATTTGGAGGGAACAAGGCAAAGACATTATCTGTTCCTATTCTTCCTTTCATTATTTGTATTTCTGACACCGTCATAAGAGTTGGGCAATTTTCCAAATAAAAGTTGCAATTTTTCTTTTCCCAGGAAGTGACAGTTTATCAAAAACTGAAGTTCTATCCAACAAGTACTTTCCTGGAGTTTTTCCACATTGTATAAATACATACTCAGTGGCCAGAAAGGAAGTGACTGTAAGAGGCATTTGTGAAGAATGTGCAAGAAGATAGATGAGGGAATCACACACTAACGCCTGTTTGCTCCTTTTTCTGATCCTACTGTTAAACATACACAGAAAAGTTTTAACTTGATCTCAGTGCAAAAGAAGAAAGGGTGGGTTTTATAATGTCTTGTGCAATGAGGAACTATTAATTCCTACCCACCTCCATTCAGGAGCAAAGAAAGTGTATACTAAAGGGTGTAATTCAGGACTCAAAGGTATGTGAGGTATCCCAAATTTACCGTTACTTTGCCCAGCTACTGTCTTGTCTTATCTTTGACCTTTCTCAAATCATACCCTTTCCATCAGCTTTCTGGGTGCTTCTGCCCATGTTTTCATGGCAGAAAATCCAGAAATCTTACATTCTTTGGTGTTGCTTTCCATACAGTTCACAAAAGCCACCATGCACTGCAGCCATAAGGATTTGAATATTCTCTTTTGACTTAAATATGCTTCTGATCCAAAGAAGAGAGGGGCCTCTATCTGCAAAGTGGACAAGCTAGCAAAATGCTGCACGGACTGCTGAAAACTCACTTTTGTGCATGAGGGACAGTGGCCAAGATAAAAGGCTGCTTTGATTTTGCTCTCTTTGTGCATCTACTGGAAACACTTCTGTGTTTGTTGTATATTAAGCATGTCTAAATCAAATGACTGGAGGATCTGCTGTACCTAAGGTTAAGGCAGTAGGTCCTGGTATTTTGAAAAAACCAGTCAACTGCAAACATAGACTTTCAGACCAGTTAACCTGGGTTTAAGATATTTGCAGAGAGCCAGCCAGCCAGAGAACACTGTTAAGTCTGGTTCTATAATGGGGAAAAATTCATATGGCAACACCATAGACTGCTTGCAGCATTTCTACAGTTCAGCTTGCAGCAGCAGCCGTAAAAGTATTCAGCTGACCAGAAAGCTTTGCTTGTTAAGCTCTTTTTTATACATGCCTAAATGGGAAAATGCATTTAGGAAGATGGATGGAACTCCAAAAAATCTTCTTCTTTCAGGACACAGCATGCAACCTTTCAAATGTCCCCTTGTTCTCCCAAACTCCAGACCAACTGTCAGCTGGATAGAAAGAGTGAAATCACATGAGGTGGCTGAGTTGATCAAACCTCCCTGTTAACAGAGGGAAGGTCTGAATGGCTTTTCCATCTGCCTATCCCCGGCCGTAGAGACCTACACGCTCTTTTGCACCTGCTGTGAGAGCCTTCAGTAAGCTCCATGTCCAGTGGTGACATCTGCTTACTTCTTCTGAGCATTTGTGTCCTTCAGTGCTCTCAGAGTGTGGCTTCCTCTCATTTTCTCAGTAGGACAGTGTCTGTAGCATGCTGCTTGGCTGCTGCTCTCCTTACGCTCTGCTATGTCCACTAGTCATGCGACAATGACCAGAAGCGGTCTTCACTGCTCCTGACTCACAAAGGGCTTTTTCCAAAACCCCACAGTCCCACCATCTCCACCATGGAATGGACACCAGGAAGCAGCTGGCAGGGCAGAAAGTCTGTGACCCTGCTGTATTTAAAGTGTATGAAGCAGGAAAGTTTCAGCTCAGAGCCTGCATTGATATTTCCCTGCTAACAGTCCCCATAGGTGAGAGAGCAGCTTTTAGCTAAGGATACATACCTCTCTGCTTGCTCCCTCCAGATTCAGTATGTTGCCACAGTCTCTTCCCTGGGAGCAAAGCCACCTCGGACTTCTGCGTTGGCTTCTCTTAGCCAGCAGCACAGGCATGTGGAAACAGGCCCTACAGCCAGCGGGTGACCTTCAATGTAGGTGCAGCCCACGCTAAGGTACACTCTCTAGGGCTGAATGGTTCCCAAAACAATTTGAAGTTATAGTGTGGCTTGTGTGGGACTGCTGTTGTCCCTTTAGTACTACTACTCTGAAATAAACAAACAGAGCTGGGCAGGCACTGGAGTTTTTGTTTCACAGAAAATGTGTCACTTTTCCAAACCTGGGCAAAACATCAGCTTTCGATTGGGTGATGAAGCTTCAAAAAGTGTAAAAAACCCCCCTTGTTCTACTGAAAATGTTTAGTTGTATTTTATGTTTGGATGTTATGCTTTGATTTTTCTTTTTCTTTGTTTGACTTCTAAGTTTTACTTCATTGTAAATAAATACATATATAAATATATAAATATTAAAGAATGTTAAAAGAAGTGACAATTTCTGGTTAGCACTGAGACTGGCCTCCCTCAAAACAGGTTGTACTTATGCCACAGAGTTATGATTGTTCATCACAAGTAGAGTCATTCCGGTATTTCGTCCAAGCACCTTATTTTGCTAATATTAGTACAATGTGTTGTGAAAGGTGCCTGGAATATGGATTCCAAACATCCTGATGAGGTCAGTAGTAAAACTAGACTGATAAGGGATGTTTCTCCTATAATTCCATGAATAACAAGAAATAATTTATGTGTTGGTAGATCCTCCCAGTAACTCTAAAATAGTGTGAATTCAAGGCTTTCCTCTCTGCTCAATATGGTCACATTCATTGCATAGACATTGGTCTGGAGAGCGTGTTTATTATCCACAAATCCACATGGTAGCATGTACTCCTATTTGTCTTGGGGATTAGGACAGATAAGCTGCATCGAACGCTGTCCGATTCCCTGTTCATTCTTACATGTTTTTTTTCTGGACTTCACAAGCTAATTAATCTCACAGTTCTTTAATTTTTGTGATCATTGTAGTCTTTGTTCTGATTCAACCCTGTTTTTCTCAGCTGAAGGAGACAAGGAAGAGAAATAATATATTAGTGAATTTCCTGCTCAGACTACAGGCTGTGGGACTACACAAGGCATCAGCTGTAGTTAATATTACAGAAATTTGAGTGTTTGCATCACTGGATCCATTTTGAAGATGTAAAGCCAGAAGTTTGCAGAACTTTCACCACGGGGAATCTGTTTACCCTTCTGGTTCACAGGTGTTAGCATCTTCCAGAGACCCTCTTCTCCCAGGCAGAACAATCCCTGTGGCTGCTTTGACTGGACAACCGACTCCAGCATTTGGAAGAGGGAATTGCCTGGTTTCCTTCTCTTCTGTGACTGTTGTAGGCACTGCAGTGCCTGACGGTGTGTGTCCAAGGATTTCATGTGCTCTCAAATCTGCTGTCAAATCTTGCCATTCTCCCAGTAGACCAGAACCTATATAAGGACTTAATCAACTTTTTGGGGCTCTGGATTTATGTTAAATGTGGTTCTCCTTTGTTTAGATGGTGTTTTAAGGACACTGTACTGGAAAGACTTAGGCATCCCTGTCCAGTTGAAGCTTGGCTGTTACGTTACCTGGGAGGGAGGGCATTAAAACCCTATTAAATGACTTGAATGTCCCATCTCAGGCTCCAGACGGAACAATGTGTCTGCATTCAGACACATCCTTATAAGATAGGAAAAGTAGTATTATAAAAAGGAGAAAGTGTTACACATGAAAAGGCAAATTCCTAACAGAAGACTACCCCTTAATATTGTTCATTGAGAGACAGCCTGACTGCCAAAAAGTATCAAACTTCTATTGTGAAAGAAAATCACTGTAAGCACTATTGTAACACAGACTCTCCAAAGTTGTGGTAAGTATCAGTACATCTGGAACATGAAGCACAGCAGCACATCATATAACACAAACCAGAATGATATTATGCCACAGCTTGGGTACAATAACTCTTGCATCATGTGAGGGGACAGGCAGCCCATTATACTGCAACTGTTGATCTTGAAACAAACGTGAGGATATTCTCTTTCCCCTACCTGAGTAGTCTAGAAAATATTTGCGATCATCCACAATTTGGAAAAGGTGACAACAAGGAAGATAATTTTTATTAGATTATGATGTATTTTTGCAATTTTACCACTTTTTAAAGATGTTATACATTGATTATACATTTTGAAATTATGGCCTGATAAAGTTTGTTCTGTTAGTGTTAATAGCCTTATCAATTTTTAGCACATGCTGGAACTTTTTTTGGCAAAAAAGTCCATGGTAAAATGCACTTTGTGAAAAATTGAAGTGTTTTGTAGGAATTTCCCCCTTTTTAAGAAAAAAAAAAAAGACAAGAAATTAAAGCCTTTTAACATATTTTCAGTTTTCTTATATCAAAGCATTTCATAAATGTCAAAACAACTTTTGCTTCAATTTATAGAGTCTATTAATGTGCTGTATGTATATATATCATACGTTTTGTTAGTATATGCTTAATATTCCACCTTTAACATTTTGTAGTAGTGTTCACTTTAAGAACAAAATGTTTTGATGGTGTTGGCAAATGCTTAGAAGTTTATGAAATTAATACTGTTGGGTTTTAATTTCAGGGTAAAATTTTAGTTTCATGGTAAATATATGAATCTTATGACTTTTGGTTTCTATATGAAGTAATATTTTTTCAGCTAACTGTTAGCAATGTCTTCAGAACACATCGTATTTAATGAGTTTTCTTCACTTTTTTGTGAAGAATTAATGATGCACGATTTTTCCCACAAGATGGCAGTGAGGAGCTGTGAAATTTACAGAAGATCATCTATGGAGACACATAAAAACCTTTGTGAAAATAGAAGATATGGGTTTGATAAACCAACGAGAATGAGCACATTACAGAGTCACAGGGAAAGCTCCAGCTTTAGTTCACTCTTTGTGGCCCGACAGAGTAGCATGTATTTTATTGTAAGATATATACCATGATGCTTTTTGATAGCAAGCCCAAATTGGCTGCAAGAGCTAATTACAGTCACATAAGATATTTTTTAACTGAAGTGTGTGTGTTTGTGTGTTACAGATTTCTCTCTCACATACATATTTTTATATGCATATGGCTGCAAAGTGTTCACATATAAAGTCTGCTGTTAACTGAATAGTGAGAATCCACAAATTATTTTGCCTGGAAAAAAAATTTCAAGCAGAAAAGACATCTCAAGTGACAGAAAAGGAGAAAGACACTACAAATGTAGTGACAAATACATATTAGGAAAGTGGTATTTTATTAAGAATATTAATTAATATTTTATTATGCCAAATCTTGCTCTGAATCTCATTCTAATCAACATGAAAAAATCCGTAAGTCGTGAAATGCTGCACAGCAGTGAATTGCCATAAACATACAATAAAGAGCCTCTTCAATCATGATGGGAACCATCATCAGAACAAATGCAATAGTCTTCCCTATTTCTAACTGAGAAATACAAACACATTTTCCCACCATCATCATAAGAATGCTGCAATTCTTTTAATCTTTGATTTAATCTAAGCTTGGCAAGAAAGCAAGAGGGAGTACGGAAGCTGAAATAGCAAATCCTGAGCCTTAAGCAAAAGTTGATTTTTCTCCCTTTTTCATATGAAGCAGGGCAGCTTGGACTATGCGTCTGTCTCTACATGTACGTGCATGCGTGCATACACACACACACATTCATTCTCTGAGTATTTCCAGCAGAATTGTATTACCTATTTCCCAGCAGAATGTACATCTATATCCTTACATATGAATACTACTTTACCATGACAATGCAAAGAATAAACATTTTCTGAAGTTGTCGATAGAGACTAGGTCTCCATCTGATGAAAAGCAGCAGTCTGCGGACACAGGGAACAATGTCAGTTTACGGCAGCTCAGGAGCTGTCTACGTGATTTAGGTACCTACCTAAATCACAGCTTTCTATGAAGGATGGCAGATTTACTAGAGGTAATAAAATAAGTAAAATCCCCCCTCCTGTGGAATTTGTATGAGTAAAGAGCTCATCCAAATAGATCCCAACTAAAGTTAAGAATGGCCATTCAGAAATCATGGCTTTGCCCCATCCAAAACATACCCTTGCTGATAAAGGGTTACATTCAGATAGCTATGTCTTTCCAAAACACGAGTGGGATGGCTGAGGATATCCGCTTCCAGCACAGCAAGGAACTGTAGCTGAGACAGCAAACAGACTCTTGGTACTTTCTTTCGACATTGCAAAGTCAAGTTTCTACTTTGCAGCTTCAAGATGGGTTTCAAACAAGGTGACATTATTACAATGTCAAGTCAAGCATCAGCTTGCCCTTCAGAAGCAAGGGAGTTGTGAAACAGGTTCAAAGCCAGCAATGCAGCAAACTTGGAAGGAAATGATTGGCTTTCTCAGCTGCTGCAGAGTGGACAAGGACAGGTATGGTAGAGTGCAGGGGACAGGAAAAGCTTGAACTGAGCCTTTCTATAACCCTAAGTTGCCCTGACTGTCCCTCCATCGCTATTGCTCTGTCTGGGCTTTGAGAGTACTGAGATTTACAGAAATGCATGTTTAGAGGTCAAAAAGACTGTGGAAGTCACCTCCCTACTGTTGAGCAAATATGGATGTAGACCATGGCTTAAATTGCTTGTCTAAGCTGTTGGGAAAGAAATTCCAGTGGGAAGGATGTTCCACAAGTCACCCAAAATTTTCCCGCCCTGAGAGTTTGAGAGCTTTTGCTAATCTCTAGCATAGCTTTCCTTATAATCTATCATCTGTATTTGAAATCTGTTGTGCTGCCAATGACATACAGGAAGAAAAATTGTCACGATTCTCTTTATAAAAAAGATTCTCTTATTTGAGGAAAATTGCCTTGTTTTTCTACCCTCCATGTCTTTTTTTTTTTTTTTTACATTAAATGAAATCTAGTGTTCTTTCAACCTTTTGCCATCTTTTCTTTTTTTTAAGCCTGTTTCAGACTCTTTCTAGCTTATCACTATATTTTTTTCAAATATGGTGCCTGGAACCAGATTCAGTACTCTGGAGTCAGTGCTTCTGACTTCACCGAGGAAGGAGTTCCCAGCATTGGTTTTGCTGAAATGGCATTAATTATAGTTTGGGATTTGGTTGGGGTTTTTTTCACTATTGGCTAATGATGAAATTCTCACTTGCTGTGTAACTGCTACATCCATTGAAGGCTTTGAAGGCTGATTTATACTTCCTGTAGATATGTTTCTTGATCTTGACCGCAATAACTTCTTTTTTCTTCATGATATTTTATGGCTTTCCTGCTCTACGCAAATTTTTCTTATCTCCATTCGCTAAGACTTAGGTCCCACCTCTGCTGAAATCATCAAGAGTTGTACTATTCTCATCTATGAAAGTTAAATCAAGTTCTGAATCCCTAAAAGCTAACTGATGCATAATTTAAGTATTACACTGGCAAATGCAAATAAGATATAGGCTGTATCCTGGCCTTTTCTTGGTATGTTTTAGTTTTTACCTCCTATTGAACAAAAGTAACTATCAGATACCTTTATGTTTTCAAAAACATGTTGTTGCAACATGGAAATAGAGAAACAATTTGGTCTGCTGAAGTGAAAGCTTACTTTATAAATGTTGGATGTGTTTTTGACTCATTACAGTGTCAAGTTAACACTGGTGTTTGGATGACTCAAACAAGAATGGGAAGGGTCTGATTTCCATAAATACCCTGCTTTATCACATTGGAGTAAGCTTTTCATCTTTTTTTGTTAAGGTTGTTTGTTTTTTTTTTAAAGTGTTATTAATATGAGTCATGAGTATGTGTATGTATTCTCTCCCTTTCTGAGCTTCTTATGTTGGACCTTCAGATGTTGCTAAAGGCAGACAAAGCAAGAAATTATAATGCAATTTAGCTGTATAATGGAGTTAAAAGCAAACCAAGCAGACCATGGTTTGTACACATCAGTTTATCAGAATTAAAATTCATCTTGGCTCCTGAAATGAAGTGCCTGCAAGAAAAAACACAGAAGCTGACGTTAAAAAGAAATTGCCTAAAATGCATGTTCACTTTTCTTCTGTCATGGTATCATCTCTTTGATAAAGGATTTATCTCATCCAAATGCAGGCTTCCAAATGGAAGCCACTAGAGTAATTTTCTTACCTTTTCCATGTCTACCCTACAGCGTCCTGAAGAGTTTGAAAGTTTTACCTCCATTGTGAGTTGACTTAAACTCTTTTAACTGCATTGTCACAGAAGGAAGACATACTCATAAAAAAGTGTCCCTAAAGCTTTGTTTCAAAACACATTTTTATGAAATTTGGATTCCTGACAAACTTAGTAGCATGACAACTATTGCAAAGTACAACTGAAGGATGTAAGAATAGAAGTGACTTTGGTACTTTTGATTCTTCTAATTGTGAAAACAAAGTGCACCTCCAATGTGATGTTTGAGGTGTTGTTTGCAGTATCTCATAAGCATGTGGTGGCTTGTAGTTAAGCAAGACAGAACAAATGGAATTGACATGTTCTTCCAAATTCCTGATGAGGAAGCTGGATTACAAATTGAAGGGAATGGTGATGAAATGGATGATATAACTAATTATGTTACCTTCCATATTTGCACAAGCATAAACAAGAACAGAAATTGCTCAGACTTCCACATTGGAGAAAAATACTGTCTTGTGTGTATTACTGTAAACATCAAAAAAAAAAAAAAAAAAGGCAAAAGTTTCAATAATTCATGTTCACACATCATTTGATTTTGGGAAAGAGAAGGTTGAATCTACAATGTGAGTCAGACTCATATTGTAAAGAAAATGAACAAATTAATTTAAAGCACCATTCTACTTTGAAAATATATGGGCTCATGGGCATTTTATTTATATCTTCATCGTCTCTGAATTAGGGCCATTCACAAGTAACATTAAAATATTTTATGGTAGAAGCTCTGAAAAGTTCTTGGAACTTGAAAGTGAAAGTTTACCTTTTACATTTCACCAGAAATAAGGATTCTCAGATCATCAGTTTTCCAACTATTCTGTTGATAGCAAATCAGAAGACGATCTAACCCGTTCTCCCAGCTATGTTCATATACTGATGGGAACAGAATAAAAGTATTTTCTTCACATAATGCTACCAGCAACTCTCTGAACACAGGAGTAGAGCTACCAGTACTTTTATTATCACCTTCTAAATTACAAGTTTTATAAGTAGCACGAAATAAAAAAGGAGGGAAAAAGAATGAGTTTGGTATAACTTGGTGGATTCAACAGTCCTGTTTGACTTTTAGCCTACAGCTGAAGTAAAATGGATTCTCTCTCCCTCAGGTATTCTCAGAATTTCAGCCTGCATTTGAGTGAATCTGAGATTTTTCCAAGCTCTACCTTCCCCTGATTGAGAGGCTCCACATTTTCAGTTATTGCTTACAAGTTGAAGAGATTCACCAGGATATGTAAAAACTTCACAAGGTTCTGTAGAAACACAGAGCAAAAAGACAATGCTGCCTCCAAAAGAGATTATTGCCCTCTCTGAAGACTCTTGCATGGAGTAATTTTTATTTATTTATTTAAATAAAATGAGTAGCTAAAACACGGGGACAATTTCACCTTTTTCCCTGCTTATTTTGTGAGAATTATTTCCATTTTTCCAACAGTTTTCTATCAAACTAGGGCACTCTAAAAAAGCCAAGAAAACAAAACAAAACAAAACAAAACACTTGCATATAAATGCTACAAACCCATGTTTTTATACCTGCCAAGTTTTGCCTGGTTTCACATCAAAATGATGTGAAACTACAAATTTCTTACTGTACCACCCTTCAGAAACAGACTCTTGGAGGAATATTTTAGAAAAGAAGAGTAAAAGCCTACATGGGTGTATTCTTCTCCAAGATTCTCTCTTCAAAGTTTTAACAGGTTTTCTAGAAATACAGAATGAAACATTTCAGCCAGCAGCCTTAAATCTTGCATTGAGCACCTGGCCATGAAAACCTACAGAGGTTTAATCGCAGTACTAGTGCAGTGGTATGGGCTCTCTTTCACTTTCAACAAGGAACTTTACCGCAGTATTATCAACGTACAATTCATATTTGGAAAACTGTCCTTGTTTTGCCTGCTTGACAGAGCAATTCAGTACTTTCCTTACCAATCATGACACTTAAGCCCTTCAGAAAGCACTTTTCATCTTCAAAGTGCTCTGCAAGCATTAAGTGATGTTTGTTAAATGTTAAAACACTGACACGGGACAGGCAGAGAAAGCTCAGTCTCTCCGTAGGAGCAGGTGAAGGGGTGGAGAGGTTTGGGGCCTGATTCTGCTGGAAGTTGCCTGCATCCAGCTTTTTACATAGCTGGTAGTTTCGCACTGGCTTTAGCCCCCCAGATGCCTGCCACAAGGTTCTGCGTAAAATAAAGTTAGACCTGAACCCCGGTCTGGATCCCACCTTCTCCTTTCCCGGTGCATCAGGGTCAGCAGATCCCCCCGGCTGCATCCTGGCCACCAAACTACCGACCGCCCTGACCATTGTTCCGCTGTGCCCTGTGACACTGACATCCCTACTCTTTAGTTTTCTTTTGCAAAGCAGAGACAGCCAGTGCTCCAGCGGTCACAGGGAAGTACTGCTCCTCCTTCAACCAAATGGGATTCAGCCTCCTGCAGCCTTCAGAGAGTGGTAGCTTCTTTACATAGTCTTTGCATCTCACTGGGTTACATGATAAAAGCCAAAAATAAACTATTGTGCTCAAGCCATTTAATTGCAATGGGCTGTGTCACCAATCATGATTTTGTGATATGTGTAGTAGCAGATAGAATATGTGGTAAATTTTCAGGGAAATTTTATGGAGCTGTGTTAAGTCTCCTGTATCACACATAATATATGATACCTGCAATAAAATATCCTAACTAAAGAATTAGATATGTGGTTCAACAAGCAGCACGACTGATGTGTGAACCTGAGAGTCATACTGTCAGGAATGTTTTTATTGCAGGCTCTTTTCCTTACCTAATCTCCTTTATTACAGTGGTATTATCATTGGACAAATTATTTACTTTACCTGTGCCGCAGTTTCTTTAACTGTATGGTAAGGAAATTCACACTTATCAATGTACTTAAAAATCTCTGGACAAATTCACTGTCTTGCAGAGCTAATTGGCATTAGTGTTTATCAGCAGTGGCAAAACTTTACAGGCAAAAAGATTTCTGCAGGTACAAGATATACTGCAATATAAGACGCCCTGTAATCGCAGAAGAAATTACATTGACCTAATGGTCCTTGACACACAATTGTTTTCACACCGGCAATACAATTCAGCCAGACCTAAAAGACCAAACACTGTCCCCAGGGTAACAACCAAACCTCAGACTAGTAATGACATGTGCATCTAAATAGAAGTACTTCAATTCAGTATGTACAGATTTGCCCTGATAATATAAATGACACCTGGAGACTAAAGCCTAGATACATATTGACAGTGACTGACAGTTTCCACACAATTTCTATAGAAATCTTACAACTGAAGGGAAAACATTAGGAAAGAAAATATCTGACATACAAACAAACAAACCCTAAAGCATCTAATTTTCTCTTACTGGGGTGGAAACATACAGCCCTAAATTATATTGTATTTCCTTCAGTGCATAGATTCAGTGACAGATGTTTCATACCATCCTGTGAAGAACAGAAAGAAAAATTGTGTAGTTTGAAATACTTTTCAATATTTCCCATGCTTTAGAGTATAGCCCATATATCTGGATTATACTGGCATTTTCATGCACCGTTGATCACAGTATGTCAGGCATCGCCCGCAGTGCAGAAGGTCTACCAACTCCCTATTTTGCGTTAGATTTGCTAGCATATACTAGTTCACCCAAAATGTCTAAGCTGGGCTTCTCTCTTTCTGACTGCCAGGAGTTCTGCACAACACTCCTGGTGGAGCTCTTACTGTGAAACAAAGTCTGTTTCCTACTGACTGCTTTAAAATTCACTTTTTCTCCTCTGTCTTTGAAATTCAGTTGATTTGTGAGCAGAGGATTGCTTTCATGAAGTGTTGAGAGGCCCCTGCGAGGACTCTGATCTGCAGAAGAAGGTGCTAGAGTTTTTTGATCAGTGGCTTTGTTTTCTGGTTTGGATCCTGAATTTATTAGCTTGATAAGTTGTTTGGTTTTTGGTTTTGTTTTACTGTGTTTCTCCTTTTATATTCAAACACTCCATTCTATTTAGCAGAGGCTGTTGAATTCTCTGGCGCTCTCAGGATAATTGGGTGGACAGGGAGGGGGAGCTCTTTGTTTTTGGAGATTTTCTGATATCAATATTGAATTTAGTGGATTCCACCTGCACTGTAAAACGACCTTGCATTCCTTTAACGTCAGCACGTAGAGGAGTGGGTACTGAAACACTCAACTTGTAGTGTACCCATGGTTACCACCTAAATACTCTGGGTAATTGGTGGACCCAAGTCACCCGGTGTTCAAAGCAAGTGTGGGATGGTTATTCTGCACCCTAAAGAAATTATCTGCAGATGACTGACTGGAATTGCGTCATAGCATCTCACTGGCACTCAAGATATGCATGGAAATGCATATGTCTAAATGATGTATTGTTCCTGTTTTCCATAGTCCTTCACCTGGGCCTTGCTATACTCAAATCAGGGTACTCCTTGCTGGCTGCCCTCCTGGGTGGACACGGGTACCCCACAGGGCTCCGTTGCTGTCCGGCCGTGGGTGGCCAGCACTGCCATGCCTCTGGGTGCGAATGGAGGGGCATCTTCCTCCAGGGCCGCCCCGAAGCACAGCCAGTTTTCTCTGAAAATCAACTCCTGACCCCTGCAAAACTTCAAGTGTCTGTGATATGCTCTCGACGCAGATTTCAGGGGAGCCTTAAAGACTTCATGTGTTGCAGATCCTTGCAAGTATCTCGAAGGAGTTCAAGAGGAGTGCATCAATAACAACTGGAAACTTCCCCGAGGTGGCTGGTCACTGCCTGAAAGGCAGTCAAGCAGCAAGGGAGACAATGTACTTGACTTTACTGGTGAAACTCTTTCCTGTTTGCTAAGGTTAATCATTTTAATATTTTACTCATATTTTAGTCTACAGTACATAGTATTCATATACTGATATTTTACTATCCCTAAAGAAATACGTTTTGTTATCCTATGACCAATAACCATGGCCAGTTCTCAGCCAGCTTACTGACAAATTTGAAAAGGGGATTAGCCATTGTCTTCCTGCTGTGAATTTAATTTTCAGAGTAGCCATCTGGGCTTTCTGAAATTTGCTTTAAGTCTGTCCTACTGTTCATGTTTGGTCCCTTGCCTCAATTTCCCCATTGCTTACTATTTATATAGGGTTTCAAATGTCAGTTGATCACGTTCAATGTCCTGCTGCACTTGTGGGCAATATAAAGTACAAAACTGTCTCTGACCCCAAAATAATAGTTCAATATAATGAAATCTCTAAGCACTCTATTAAAATAAAACATGAATCCGCTACTTGTACTTACCCTGCAGCCTAAGCCATCAGTATCCAGCATTGTTTGCAGTGCTGTAACACCTTCAAAAAAACCCTAGTGAATGAATCTTGTTTCAGTGTTGCCATAGTGTTTCTGAAAGGAAAAGGTAAAAGACAAAATCACTTGAAAACTCATTCAAACTTCACTGGCCACAAAACGCTTCTGAGAGACAGACATGGGTCTTGTCCAGCAGCACCAACGGGGTGCAAAGTTCCAACACTGTTGAGGTTAAACTAGTTTATCCCACATGGACACAGTTATCCTAGTACAGATTACTCTTGACCAGAAGAATGAAAGAGCAGTTTTAAGAGGCATCAGTATCAAAGTCCTTACTGCTATATAGATAAGGGGAAAAAAATAAAAGAAAGCAGTTGCAACTAACATTACTATGTGTGTATAAAAACTATCGAGGGTAACACTGAAAAAATTAACTGCATACTAACAGCATATTAACTACAGTTGCCTTATCCTTTAAAGCTCTTACCTTAAGAAGTGTTTTATACTTGCACCTCCAACAAGTGAAGCAGTTCTCCAGCAGATGTCCAGTCATGTCCCAGGAAATTAATCTTCTACAGCTGGGGGTGAAGAATCCAAACCAACAGAACTTTGAATTTGTCTTGCACTTGCACTCAGGTAAGCATGATTAGAAAACGGTAAGACATGGAGAATTAACTTTCATGTGGAAAACTTCCCCACAATTTCCCCCCTAAAAAAGAGAAGAGGAAATGTACATTAGCATGCTTTTGTCACTCACACGAATACATATTTAAATGAAAGGATAGTAACAGCAAATGGGAAATGTCATTTGCAGTGATAATCCTGCTTGAAATAAATGTGGGGGGAAAAGATAGAAAAAGAGGGGAATGTCTTATTTCATGCGTGCTGAATTAGAAGTTGCAGGTGTTTGCATTCATTTTACATAGTGTTTGGTATTACTAAATGCCTAAGATTTCTATTGTTGCTTCCTTTAAATAATAGAAATATTAAGGCAACAGACACCCCATGGTCTTTATTAGGCCATAGGTAGTTCTATTCCAATGCTAATTTCAATACTATGAAATTGGGATAATTTTGTTAATCCAGTTAGCTCTTGTTTTCCAACATACTGCATTTGGGAACTTTCTTCTACATGCATATTTACAGCAGGGTGCCTGAAGAGGACTCCTGTTAAATATCTAGTGCCTTACAGGAGCCCTGTTTCTTGATTTTTCAGTTTTTATGTCAAATTAAGTCATTATAGCATAAAGTAATGAAAAGCAACATTTGTATTAAACTGTAGTTGCATTTATTGATTGATACTAAAACTCAGGCATTATATTTCCTTTCACTTTGGGGAATAGATGAAATGGAAATACCTTGTTGAAATCAATCTTTATTCTTTCAACAAAAACAAGGAAATTTCTCCAGTGTAGTCTGAAAACTGGATATCTATGCTTGCCTCCAAAGGGATAGAAAGTTAATTCAGTGCTGTGGTTCTCTTAAAGGTGTTTTTGGGCTGGCTTTTAACATCCAGTCCTTAATTAATCTTTTGTGAAGGACTTTATTGAGCATTTCCATCCCTAATATGCAAGAGTACCTTCTGAGGCACAACTTGTATGTTTACCAGACAGAAAGGTTTAATATGCACGTGCAGAACAAGATGTCTCAGAAACAAAGGACTTCTGCACATCTCATCATGCTTTGTTATAAGTTCAAAAAGCATGGCCTGACTTCTGCAATATAATAAATTAAAGTTGTGAGCTGTCTTTCAACATCTAGGATCTGTAACCAGTGAAAGTGAAAGAAACAAAAGAACTGGAGGCATGTGTACTCTGCATACACCCAGCATCTCTGGGAGTGGAAGTCCTATACCAGCCCTAGTGGTGACATAGGCTTTACTTTTTTGCGCCTTTTATGTTCTGTAAAGTTAGCCTCCTTCCCCTCCTAGAATGAGAAAGGGGGCTGGTCTCCAGAATGGCATTTTCCACCTCCTTAAAAATGTCTTTTTTTTTTTTAAGGCTTACAGCAGATATATAATCATTTGGTATCTGAAATCACTGCCTGTCTTGCTGTCCAATATCGTCTCCCAGTTTCTGCCTGTTTTATTATACTCTGTAAAAGTATTTCAGGACAAAGATCACTCTATGTACACACACCATTTCTTACACTTGCCTCACTTCTGGCTACTCTCAGAGACAAGACCATGAGCCATATATTCTCATCCAGAAAGGCAGCATTTTGGCTCTAACACTATCAAATATTACAAAGTTAGTGATGAATCAATATTCTTTTTTCTTTTCTGCTTGTACATCAGCTATCAAAATAGGGAAATGATCTGTGAAAGTAGTTCCCAGGCACTTGATTAGCAATCAGTGATGTTTCACATAAGTGCTAGTGAGTTGGTATCAGAGAGGTATCTGTATATTTCCAGGCTCTCCAAACTTCCTGGGTTTTTTTAATTGTTGCGTAGTGCTTAACTAACATTTTTTCAAAGGAAAGGTATATTTCAGGCTCAATTCCAGCTTAGGTAAACTTGGTCAGGAGTGAAGCTAAGCAGTGAAGTTTTTTCAGCAGGTGCAAATAGGGTGGTTCTGCTAGGTCCAGCTGTAGTGTGTGACTTCACCAGGAGCATGAAAAGGAAGATGCTGTGGACCCTCTGCTGCTCTTGGACAGTCAACATCTCACCAGCTTGAGACCTCCTGCCGACTCTTGGTGGGTTCAGTGCCCTATTTGTGCTCATCTTCCTGACTTCATGCAAAACGTCTTATGACACAAGAGAGGAGGGAAGAGACGCAGCTGAGCTGAACATACAGAGAGGAGGTTACCTCGGTATGTCTGCAATTTCTGCTTGCCATGAGAAGCGTTTTGACTTTCCCAGGGTCCCTGTGCCAGCAGGGCCCTCGTCCTAGACCATACGCTGTGCCCATGACTTGCAGAAAGCAGA
>VZTQ01004152.1:14120-50863 GCA_013400755.1 Pelecanoides urinatrix | reverse complement strand
GGGGGCGCTGTGGGCCCGGCCGCCGCCGCAGCGCCCCGCGGGGCGGCTCTCCCGGCTCCCCCCGGCTCTCCCTGCTCCCCGCCTGCCGAGTCCCTCGGCGCGGACCTCCGGGCTCGCAACCGCTCTCGCAGCCACTCGAGAGCTTGCTATTACAAAAAAAAANAAAAAAAAAAAAAAAAAAAAAAGAATCATGAAATGCCCCAATAAAGTGGGACACAGCGGTTCAAGCTTTCCTTCGTTCCTCCAGAAAACTGTTTTATCTCCTGAAAACAGTCTGAAAGCTAAGACACAACGGGCCAATTTTGCTCGCATGTACACAGACAATGGCTAAAAGGGAAGGGCACAGAAGTATTTCATTTTTACACAGAGGCCAGGCATACAAATGAGAGCGTCCAACCCCAGCGACAGCACTCGGAGGTGCTGCAGACAAAACCCACCTTATGGGGTCAGATCACAGCAGAACACAACCCCGAGGTGGGAAACTGGGACCTGCCGGGCACATCTGTCCCCAGCTGCTGTGCATCCCCCCAGGCCTGGGCTACACACCTCATACCTGGTTTTATATCCTCCCCTAGTAATCGTCTTGTACTATGGAGTCAATGCATGAAGAATGTCCCGAGGGGAAGCTCGCAGGGACGGAGTCCTAGAGAAAGCCTGAGAAAGTAAATCTTTGCCCTGGGCCAGTTTCCCCACCAGCACCACCTCTCATTGACTGCCCGGAGCAAGGGGGTGCCTCCGGGACACAGTACCAAACCCTGCCAGCTGGCCCCTTCCCCAGGGCATCCATCAGTCACTCGCTACACTTTCATGTCTAGAAAGAGCTCAGGGCCAAAACCTTTGTTGGTTTTCCCTCTGAGTAAATATTTAAGGCCGTGTGCATGCAGGAGAAGCCCAGATAAATCTCCCCTGTGCTCCACGTAGAGGAAGCCAGCACACCTTTGATTGCTGGAGCCTGCTTGCGCATGCGGGCAGAAGACGACAATGATCTGAACCAGACTCAGAGCACACCATGTTTTTCTTGGGAGAGTTAACCTCCAAGATGCCATGGCAGATAGGCTGGAGCACACCATGCTTGCCAAGTCAAGCTAAAACAACGCCCTCCCTTCCCTCAGCCCTCTGAGTGGCAAAAAGCCACAGACCAGGGTAGCAAGTTACTGGTGTCATACCAGAACATCCACAATTGGTGAAAAATAAATTTTAAAAAAGGCATTTCACATTATGCCTCCATAAATTGAGACATCTATTTTTTTTTTCCTTTCAAAACACTGAAATGACAATATATTTAAAAATCCTTCTCCTTTCCTGACTGGAAAGCCAATGTCACTTCTCAGTTTAAAATAATCCTTATATTAATTGGATTACTAGGTTCCCTCCAGTGTCTTCCTGAAAACTCCCGTAAATTTCATACTTTCCATTGCTAGGAGGTCATTAGCTTACCCACAATAAACACATGCCCACAGCATTGCAGCTTTATTGAGAAATGACCCTTATCCTTTGTGCCAGCCTTGCAGCATATGACAGGAAAAGAAAAATCCAAAGAGTTGTTTTAACCAAAGATGCCGAAGGGTCATTGCACCCTCCCCCCCGATCCAATCCGACTTTGCTCACTGGCAGTTACCTTTGAGCAAATACTAAAGCAGCAAGACCTTGCGCACTCAAATTCTGCCACTATTCCCAGGAAAACTACAAGGAAAAACACAAGACCTTGTTGAACCTAGCTTAAGAAAATACACACAAGTGCATGTATGTGACATAGGTTGGAATGTCAGAACACACAGATTTTAGAAAGTATTAATTTCCAAGACTTTTTACTGCTGGAATATACTTTTAAAAATCAGATATTATTTTTTTGAAAATGTTTCTTTACGAAAAATGGGAAGTTAAAAAAAAAAAATGTAGATTACTCCACCATGCAATCATTTTCAGTGCTGGTGAATATGTAATTCAGTGTTTTTCCTTTTTATGAACACCCAAACACTTGAAGGTATTGTTTTTTGTTTTGTTTTTTTTTTCCTTCCTTGTTTTTTCTGTTTGTTTGTTTTAAGAGAGCATCAGCCAACATGGCAAAGACTTATTCTTCAATTGCCAAAAGCATCACTAATATAAAAGTGATGTCAGCACTGTTTTGTTAGTAAAGTTGGCCTTCCCTCTGAAGAGGCAGAACATGCACATTGCCAGGTCAAGCATTAATGGAAACTATTGTTAGTTTACTTAGCCCAGCAGCGTGAAAGCTCGTGAGACAAGACAACATAATCAAAACAGATATGGGATCACCTCAAACTTGATCACTCCAACTCACTTCTTCCGAAGATCCATAGGCTCAGAAATTCAGACAACTGAAGGCATGGCAGAGGTAATCACAGAAAAGGGATTAAGTCTTGACTTTTTTGCGCTCCTCCACCTCACCTTCCCCCCTGCTGACTTACCTACACATGCACGGGAACACAGTATATTGCAGATGATGTTCCTGCAAGATTGTGAACTCAATGAAAAACAGGCATTCTATGCCGTCTACCTTTCCAAATTTAGTAATGAATCAACTGCCATAACAGGATTTGACACAAGAGTCTGAATCTTTTGTTATTGTGCCAAGCTAGAGTTTTGTCCACTACTGTAGTTTCCAATACTGCACGTAGACTCCACGAGTTATCTGATCAAAACCATATTTATACTTTTAATTATCAAAGCATTATTTTAGTCAATTATTTTAGTGAGTTGGCTTAGTTTTCCTGGTTACTTTCTCAAGTAGCTGAGTTCTTTCTACTGTCTACTTCATATGAAATTACAAGAAAACCCTCTGAAAATGGACCTTGACCAGGATACACACAAAGAAGAATACCGAAGGGCAAGTTTTCTTAGTTGACCAAATGTCTTTTGCTATAGGTTCTACAAGTTAGAGAACTGAAGTTTATACATTCAAGGAATGGCAGCAAGTAACAACATGGCAGGTCTAATAAGAAGAAAAAAGCAATCAAGAGAAGTAGCTAAAATAGAAGCCTTGGAAACCACTCAGTAGGTGCTACCAACCAATGATTAGTAGAAAAATTTAGATTGGAAGGGTTCTTTGGAGTTCATCTAGACCAACCTCCTGTTCAAATGAGGGCTAACTTCAATACTACATCAGCTTGTCTTCTGAAGCAATTGAACAAGAATAGGCAGAGCTCAAAGTTCACGAGCACTACTACCTTGACAGACCACCACAAGTTGGAAGATGCCATCTGAAAGACTCAGCCTTAGGAATGCTGAAGAGCAGTAAACAAAAATGGTGCAGACTTCATACAGACCTTGCAATTCAGATCAGCAAAGGCCATGTGTTTGTGATCCCCTACCCCCAACTAAAACAGCACGAGTTACTTTCTGAAACAGCAGAAAGGTAAGGAACAGAGCATCAGAAGAACTAACAATTGGTTCCCAAAATATTACAGCTCTAGGATATGAGAACCAGGAGAAACTGTATGGCTCATCAAAAGTACAGTTACAAAAGTACAGCAGCCAACTCCTCAGAACATACCTTGTATTAAGCTGTATTTTTAAAGTTACTTCAGCTATTGGCTTTTGCGCTTCTGGTTGGAGGCCAAACCAGACTCTCAGCTCTCCAACAGCAGTAGCCTTCAGTATGTCATGCACATTTTCTTGCAACAGTTTAAGCTAAGAAATCATACCAGCCTGAAAAATAAAAAGTATAAATAACTCTTCTCCCTCCTGGATGTTTTTAAGGAGGAAAGTCACATTCCCTCAGAATTCTACTGGTGAGGGTAAACAAGGCAGCTGCTGAAGAGAGGAAGAAACTCAGTACATGAAGCCTTTTCAGAAGTGCCCAAATTAAATTTGAACTGTAGAGTGGGGTGGGGGAGGGGGAGAGGAGCGGAATATCAAAGTAAAAAGTGACAGCGAAAAAAGAGGACCAAATACATTAGTCACACAGAAGGCAACTGGTTCTATAGTACTGTCCCAGATGAAACCCTGCTCGCTTGCCTTGCAAACGTAAATACAAGTAGGTTCTAGCTCCGAACCACCCAGAAACCTCAAGAACTCAAGACAGTGTAACTGTACAACCAGATCATGGTAATAAGATCCAATTATGAATTTAAAAACAACGGTCACAAACAATTATGTTGTAATTAGGTATGATATCATGATCCAGAGTGCAGACAGCATTGAAAGAAGGCTATATCCAAACTGGCAAGAGAGATCTTATCTAAAAAACAACCTCAAGACACTGATCCAAAATGTTAATGCTCTGAAGACTCCAGACTTAAGACTAAGTAGAATCCATTTTAAAAATGCCAATTCTGTTTAATAGGCATCTATAGGTAGTATTAAAAAAAGGCAGGCAAAAATTAGAATGCTTTGCTCTTAACTTTATGTTAAAAACCTGCCTAAGAATCTGAATGAGTTTTATATGCTTTGGTGCTGGTTCTGTAACACCCAAATGACCACTCTTACAAAGTCCAACACCTGCGTATCTTGGGACTATTTCCTTAATAACATATCACATGATGAACCACTGTTTCAGTCCAAATGTTTAGATTAAGTCTGCCCAAATTAAACCACCAGTAACAGTTTGTTAAAGTGCAGAGATATAGATTTAATGAATAACTCAGTGGGTACTGGTCTCTGCAGTCACTTCTGGAACTCAAAAGCAAAATAAAGCAGAAAAGGAGAATAGAAACATTGAAATTAAGAGATGTAGAAATGAATTTAAGAGATGTATAAATGAATGCTGCTGCTGTCTACAGTTCAGAGAGAAATAACACAGAAGAAAGAGTACGTGAAGTGTTAAGACTATATAAATGAACTGGAGACATATCTTAACCTTGTATCATCCCATTTAACATTATTCTCAAAATGTCTGTGTTACGCAACTACAATTTGAAGTAATTTGAAGTCTATTAAGAGCCAGTTACTTTTTGAATCCCAAGCACTCTTGCCTGCACTGACTGCCAATAGTAACCACACGCTTAGCCGAATGTCCTTCTATAGCTTCTACGAGTTTTTTGTGGTTTAACCTGGAGTCGAAACCAGGACAGAGTTAAAGACTGATGTTTCTACTGTTTCAATAACTTGATGGTCACAAAGTTACGACGAATTTTTCCTTCTTTTTATGCTAGAAGTTGTACTCCAGACTGAGCTCTGACAGCAAGGTTAGAGACATGCTAGAAATGTTTGCAATACATGTTTGCTGAGGTTAAGAATAGCCCAAAGATAAGCAGTTGCCTAAACTTGGCAGTTACGAACTGGGACTCTACACAGGCACAAAACATTCTTCCAATGCTCAGAATCATTTGTTCTCAAACACTGACTGTCCAGGCTCCAAAGCCATACAAAACTTTAATGAGGTGACAATCCCCTGCTGTCACAAAGTTTTGAGAGATTTAGGTCACAGAAAAAACAAACAAACAAAAAAACCCACATGGGTAATTTGACACAACAGGAACTCACTGAAGAGAATTAGATAGTAAGTGCTGGGAGTTGGGTTTTTCCCACCATCAAGATAAAAAAAACCATTTTTTTCCAAACATTAAATGAGAAGGCTCACACTTGGTATCAGAAAATGTGTATATATTTGATCCTTGAATCTTGGGAAGGATTTAAAGAAAACCTCTGATAAATCCATTCTTTTCAGGGGAATCACTGTTCACAATCATTTCTTTCCCAAAGCTCTCAGAAGCTTGAAACATCTTAAGACAGTCTTACCTTTTGTAACAGATGCACTACTCCTGTTTGAACTAACTGAACTTTGGTCCAGGCAGACGCTCAGCAAGTAGGCCTAATCAAAGTTAATCCTATTGTGTGAGGCTATCAGTGAGAACTCAGCACCAAACCCAAAAAAACTCGTTTTGGCTGGAGACTGGGCTGATAAGCAGCCAAAACTGCATTAACACAGCAGAAAATCTGACTACAAATCAACCACTTTACACTATAAATATCTGCAGCCATCAGGGCCTGTTAAGCTCTCCCTCCATAGCAGCTGGCTGTGCAGCAGTGATCTCCCCTTGAGAAGGGACGCCTCTCAAGGCTACCTCTCGAGGCTGAGAGATCCCTTACCTGACACTAAACAGCGATGGGTTGGTGACATTTTTGTATGCACGTAACATTGAAGATATGTATAGTAAGCTTACACGATAATCTTTGTATCCCATACTAACTTAAAGTGTAGTAGAGTATTGCCCACCAATCCATCTGTACTTATTAAATATTTTACATACCTAAATTTACTGATTAGAACTCAATAAACTACTAGCTCAGATCTGTCTGAGTGATCTCCGACTCTTCTCCTGCGACACCTTTATGCATCCATATTAAAACTAAACTTGGAGGGGTAGGTTAGCAAGGAAAGGAGAGCTGTAGCAACGCATATAACATCGTCCATGGCAATTGAGCAAGTCTGCTTTTCATCAGCAAGAGTGGCATATTGAATCTATCTTCATTAACAGGATAGAATTTCCCATAGCATTTGTGGAAAATATCAATTTTGAAAATTTAGCATTATTTGATCTCACATACCATCTATACCATTTCTTCTGAAGCCACTGTAATCTCATAGTTACTGGAAAAATAAATTAAAGTCACATCAGCAATAAAAGAATTCCCTCAGCCCATAAACCACGTCCATTTTGTTTACACTCAAAAATGTTTTTGTTTTTATTTTACACATTCCACTTTCAAAAATACAGTCTACTTAAGGCCTTGTTTGTACCAGTAGAGCCCATCAGACTCATTATTTCTATTTAAAACTTGATGTAAGAATATTCATAAACACCCTGAATACAGACACACTAATAGTAACTTAAGTAAGAGTAATTGCACCTGCCTGCTCTGCATTAATTTTATTTATCACCAGTTAGCATAACATGTTGGGATCCATTAAGTTCAAATGCTTTCATATTAGAAAGCTGTACTGAATCATTTTTCAATTGATTGTAATTAAACAGGACTTTTCCCTGGAATTGGTGATCAGTTTCTGAAAGCAGATTATGGAAGATGGGACAGATTCTTCACCTAAATTGGTCAGCCATTAAAATTCTTTCATCTTCTTCCCTTTTTTCTTATCCAGGTTTCCATTAATTTTAAAAGCAAAACCAGAACCAATGGCATTTTGGTCTCTGAAAATACAAGAGGGTTCTATTTTCAGTAAAATAGCACTGCTTCACATCTGTATGCAAGACCATTACATTACATGTCACAATCATTAAGAAAACAGAACTTCCAGATTAGCAAAGGGAAGACACAACAATCTGGATATTTCCTCATGACATGTAATGGACAAAAATTAAATGATCACAATTTTAGACTCAAGCTTTACCTCAGTAACTGTCTCCCTGTCTGCACACAGAAGAAATTGGAGACTTTTCATTCTTCTCTAAAATAGCTGCATCTCAGAATTAGCTTTCAATGCAAAGTTACTCTAGCCAGTGATGGATACTACCACTATAAATAGTTACTGAAAACAAAGTGTTGAATAAATTGTTAACCTAAATGGAAGACTTGTTTTCTTCCTCAAATTGACTCTCAGACACACTAGCTATAATCAACAGTATGATCCTCAAATATTAGCTAATAAAAATGCCAACAGAAAACATGAGAATTAAGAAAAAAGTTAGCAGAGTCGGAAAGGCAGAGCTATAAATAGTCAGAATATACCAAAACACAGGATAGCATCATCAACACAAAATAGTCATAATTATGTATACAGCATAAAGAAGCTCAAAGATTTTAATTCTTTTTTTACCCTAAAAAGCATAGAAAAGAATGAGAATCTCATTCAGCTTCTCTCCCCCCATATCATGGGATACATGTTTCATGTTTTCGTCTACATGATGACTACTTTTGTCTTCTGTGAATTATAGTGTCACCCATTTCCAAATGAAACCAATGCATTTATTAACTGAAGCGAGAAGGATCTGGGCTTCAAGTCATTAAGTATTTCAGAAATATAGGTTAGCCTATCTATAATTAGCATTCCTGATGATTTCAACATGGTTCGATGATTACTAAATTCATCATCTTTAAATAAACACTTCTGACTCAGCATCAGCAGGATAGAGACATTTTCATCAACTAATTTAGCTTAAGACTTTTTGGCAAGCAAGAATAAGAAAGAACCAATAGCTTTTATAAGATCAGTGAAGGCAGGAATAGGCATGCAAGCATGTTAACAAGTAAAAGGGAAAATATTATCATGAAACTGAATCCAAAATCATTGCAGACAATTGTTCCCATACCCCTATGTTTTGCATTTTGAAGTGAGTAATCAGTAAACAGACACTACATAGACAAAAAAAAGTCCTTATCTAACTATTCAGGTAAGGGACCTACCCTTTTTTAATTATGATTAAATACTAACATACTTTAGAAGTCAAGTTGTATCTTGTAGAAGCTAATAGAATATAAAATGGAAAACATTTATTTCGGTACTTAGTGGTCAAAGAGGATGAAGCTAATGACTTCTGAATCAAAGATTTAATCCTATAATGGAGCCACAACATTCAATTGCCAATGATGAGCAGGAGTCATCACCTGCTAAGCAAGCCAGGAAACAATACAAATATAAAAAGCACCGTGTATCCATAGTGGAAGAATGGACAAAGACTGAAAGGACACGTGCCCACGAAGATCCTCAGCAAACAAACAAAACCCAAAATCAGGTACCAGACTTACTTCATCAATTCATTATTGTCCAGAATTAAGACCTTCCCACCACTCTCAAAGATCTGACTCTCACTCAAAGACCAGATCCAGAACTTTACAGGTCGTTTGAACTACAAGATCTTGTTTCCAACACATTGGTGTCACACAAGGGTGACTGTCAATCTTTCTCAACACTCGCAAAAAGATTTTTTTCAAAGATTCATATAATCCTTTACACTAGTTTATACATACTCACTCCAATACATACACACTCCAATAATTGCACTAGAACACGAGTCATTTTGCATATCAAGCCTTGAAGTTTGTTTTGTCTACAGGCTCCTTGGAAACTTGGTTTGCATAACACATTCTTTCCAAAAGACTCCTCTGCTGAAATTTATATGTATTTTTTTCTTTTATTAAAGACAAGGCAGTTCTCTTCTAGTTTCAAAAACTCAATATAGACTTTTTTTTATCTTAAATTCAGCAGAGGACCCATTCCCTTCCATCTTCCTGATGCAGACAAACACACCTTTCCAAGCTACAGATTTTAACTTAAACCAGTTCTTTCCAGATTCAGTAACCCCCTCAGCTTTTATATATTGCATTGACTTATTTATTCCACACTGCACATTAAGATATCAGAGACCTTTAACTCTCTTTTCTAGTGTGTTACATCAGTCTTCAGCTACTAGGCTGCATACCGTTCCTCAAATAGCACAAGCCATTCAGTTTTTTTAGCAGTACACGCACATGAAGCAAGCCATTCCCCATTTTTCCCCTACATCAGTTGCTTTAAAATAGATGAGACCTTAGAATGATGCCAAGTGTCTAACATGAGCTTCTTCAGAGGTCTGACCAAATTTTAAAAATAATAAAAAAAAGGTGACAAGTGTGTCTGTACTGGGTACAACAATATGGCTGAATACAATAGCAACCTATTTACGCAGTGCCTGTGACGTTTTGAAGCAGCCTTGCAGCAAAA
Organism: Pelecanoides urinatrix; assembly: GCA_013400755.1. NCBI lineage: Eukaryota > Metazoa > Chordata > Aves > Procellariiformes > Procellariidae > Pelecanoides > Pelecanoides urinatrix. The sequence goes on along the minus strand of VZTQ01004152.1, from coordinate 41,247 downwards.
TATCTGAGGCTCCATAGACCACAACAGCATCACATTCATTCACATGACTACTGCAAGTAGCTTTCCACTTTTCCGGTTTTGTTTTGTTTGTTTTGTTTTTTTATTTTTGTGTCTGGTGGTTATTTCCTCCAGCCAAATAGGTGGCTGAGAGAATTCACCAAAGCAAAATATTTTTTAAAAGCTGTAAACTCACATAAGATTAGACAATATTACTAAAGAACAGTTTAAGTATCTAGAAACTTTTATGAATGATGGCTTTTGTTCAGATTAAGTTCTTTACGTCATTATAGAGAAACTTATTACAGGTTTAATATGATTTGCAACCTCCACTAAATCAAAATAGAGGACTATCCCAGGAACTGGAGACAATCCAGTTGCTCGTCTGAATTTTTCTCTAGGGGACACATGCGGGCAGACAGCTTCAAGGTCAGATTTAGGACCCTGAATTTTTGCTTAAGTAGTCTAAAAACAAAGTGTAACAAAAATAAATAAATGACAATATGCTACCAAAAAGATTTCATTAACAGTCTGAAAATCCACTTCATAAAGGTCTAGCAGGGGAACAATGCTGTCAAACACAGTATGCCCATTTAAAGTTGTATTTAAAACCAAATTTTATCTTCTAAATGATATATGCTCAAAGTTAGTTATAAATTATGTAATCTCGGACTTACGTCTTTCTGTAAGCCACAGCATCTGTAAATCTTTACATTAAAATAATTTTCCATTATTCTATTATACTAAGTTTCTTAAGCTTTTCATCAGCACAGTACATTTGAAAACCAGAGTCAATATCTCCTGAACTAAATGATCTCAGATGTTCAGCCTGAGCTTTAATAAGGAGAGATTTTTCAAAGAGCCTCAGCATCTCTTCTCAGACCCACATTCCTTTATTAGTAGCTGCCGAATCCAGCAGCCCAACAGAAGCGATGCAGCCCCAATTCCCTGCCCCAAGGTCCAGCCCAGTAGCAAGGCTGAGCATACATTCCCCATAGGCACACACACAAAAACACATGCACAGCACATACATACACGGCTGGCCACACAGGTCAACGCAAACTCAGTGCTTGGGTAAACACAAGCAGCACCAACAGCCTCCTCCTGCTCCTCTCTGATCAGGGTGAAAGTCCATTAGGAGAATATGTACATGTGTGCATGCACACAGAGACAATATGGATAGCACTGTAACTGGCCCTGGGCTCGCTCCCAGTCTCCCTAGCAGCTGCCCCAGGCCCTCGGTCTCCCCAGCTGCCAGCACATGGCACACGAGCCCCTGTGGCCCCACTCCAGTTGCTGGTACTCAGATGCCCTCGCAAACACACAGACACACTTACTACGGATCCCTCTAGGATCTGGCCTTGGACTCTCAGTCTGGCCAGCAGCTGGCCCCCAGAGACTCTTGCCTCTGGTTACTTCACACACAGACACACACACAGGTCTCACCAGACTCCAGAGTCTCCCCAGCAGCTGGCCTGGACCCCCAGTTCCTCCAGTAGCCAGCTCCTCCAGCTGTCTCATGCAGATGCAAGCATGCTTTGCCCAGACTTCACAGCCGCTCCCAAGTCTCTTCTACTCCCTGGCTAGTCCAGCTTCATAGTCCCTAGCGATCACACACCGATGCACACACCCTCACTCAACCCAGCCACACGGGCCTGTCACCCATGGTCTGCCTCTAGGTGCTGGCACTGAGACCCCCATAGGCATACACAGAAGACAGCCCCTTACCCAACAATTAGAAATAGATTTTAATGAGAAGACAGGCCAGACTGCACTGATCAGGGCAGGGCATGGCCAGACAAGCATACTGTCCAGCCATCTGCTTACACACAACCAGCTCACTTTATCCCTTTGCCCCTCTATTTTCCCCACAGTTGTTCCTTCCCCCCAAAATCACCCCGATCCCTCCTTTCCGCAACCTCGATCCCTCCCCTGAGCAGCCCATGCTAAATTGTGTACAATCCCAAATGTTCTTCGCTGCATCCCATAAGTCATCCCAGGGTGACCCTCCCCCGCTTCCCACTCTGCAGGCTGACCCCATAGAGCCTCTCCATTTACTCATAAAGTGGCTGTCACTCAGGTCCCCGGGGCTGATGATCTCCACTGACAGCCCTGGCAGGAGCCAGGTCAGGGGGCTCGTTTCTCTGACGAGGTTACTGGGGTTCCCCCGCCTGCTGCTGCGCCTCGCAGCTTTGCTGTGCGCATAGAGACGAGCCTTTTAATCACATAACCTATCACCCTTAGTATTTCCAGACTGGACATCCAAATCTATTCCAAGAGTATTTATCAAAGCCATAAAAATAACATTTCAAAGTTCAAAGCTAATGTGTTTGGAAAAACATCATGTTCACCACTTGTTTTAAGTTGTGGGGTTTTAGATTAAAAAACACAAGCACATCATTTATCAGATTTACTTACTCAAGTTGTTGCTCTTAAGTGTCAGGTGCTTGCTCATGTGTAATCCTAATAAACGTTTTCCAACAGTTATCAGGACACTTAAGTAATACAAAAAGCACCACATACCTTGTTGACCATATCATATTATATTTGCTTTATAAACACTCATGACTGTTAATGTTATTGCTAAGCAACTGGACTATCTACCATACAGTGTTTGCATAGCACTGCCTATCAGCAAACAAATGATTTTAAACTCTTTTAGTTCACAATTCACAGAATTACACACAAGACTAACAATGAACAGATTTTTTTAATCTTTTGACAAATTATCCAAATCACCAGATAACAAAAAATTCATTCACCACTAGCATTTAAAAGATTGGAACTGTAAAGAGATTCAAAAGCATGGGAGGTTTGGGTTTTACGGAAGATGACAGGAAAGCTGAAGTTTTAATTATACAGTAGCTCTGCAAGGTAGAGGAAGCAAAACTAAAGCCATTATCTGAAATTTGCAAAGTACCACTTTATGCCTAGAAGGTAAAGGAACTCGGCTCTCCTTACTAGCTGCTACAGCAGCTGCAAAGATGCAAATCTGCTAATGCACAAGAGAAAAAAAAATTAGTCAGAAATTGGAAGAGGAACAGACAAAGAGGAACAGGGCTATGCTTCTTATATTACAACTGAAAAGCTGCCCTCTTCTATCACGTCCCACATATTACCTTCTCCAGCAATCTTAATTCTGTCCTTCTCTACCAATACATGGGGTGATAGCTCTTTCAGATCCCTCTCACTTCCATTTTTTTCTGAAAAGCAGAGGTTTATTTTTACTTGACTTAAAACCTCAGTGTTTCCAAATTATTTGATCCCAATGACATAATTTACAATCTGGCAAAACAGCTACTATTGCTGAATTATACTCTAATGCCCCCTCCATGAGTTTCGCTGATGTTGAATGGTGCATTCCCTTGTGCAAGAAATCATACAAATCATATTCAGAGAGAGCAATGAGCTGTGCCAGGCAAGCTGAGTGAGGGAGCATGGCTGGGCAACCCCACTAAGGGCAAGCAAACCAGGTCTTGCAGGGTTTATCCAGGGAGCAACATTTTAACAGCTGAATTTCTGTGAGGGGCTCTGCACATCTTACCTAACAATCAAGTCAATCTCTCATCACTGCAATGATGAACAGAAACGCTGTCGGTCACAGCTATAGAAAGGTGAAATATACAGTAAGAGTGTAGTGTTTTAAATGCCCCATTCTTCCATGCAGAAGTATCCTCTCAGTTGAATTGTGTCAGCAGCCATACACCAGCTGAACAGCAGCAGGAGGAGCTCACATATTCCTGTTGCTGTCAGGTCAAAACAGTAGGTGATTTTAGAACTACTCCACAAGAGACACGTTTAAAATAGACAGATGAATGATATGAATTTGGAGTGGTGGGTGAGACTACAAAAATTCTGATTACCAAATGTCTGGAATTGAATGCTCCACTAGCTAGAGATTAACCCAAATATTAGTTAGGCAGGTTTTCTAAGCATGGAGCTTCAGAAAGTCTATAGCCACCCACACAACCACATGCTTAGCTTATACCAGTCATTCCCAACATAAATCGCCTTATTTTTTGGTTTGATCCTTCCCTCATCATTACTGATTTCTCACCTGTACTATTATTGGGGAAGCTGTGGCATCACTGTTAGCAGCCTACAGCTCAACATGGACATAAGTGCAAAGAATCCACACAAGAAGATATACAACAAAGATCACACAAGAGAATATACAGTGGATTTAAGTTGCTTTTGCACAAACACTGACCTGTTCACCTGTTTGTGAAGTTTCCAGGACAGAGAATATCTTTTCTGTATTGACCATGAGAGGAAGCTTCACTTTGCTTGTAAAGTCCACATTATAACAGCTGGGGTAGAGGGAGGAAAAAGTGGCAAGAAGGGTGTCGTACCCACCAAGTGGAAGTGGGTAGCCAAAACAGAGTAATATTGCTACCCTTTAAAAAGGAGGGGGGGGACTTCCAAGGCAACACTCAGTTTTAAAGCATACACAAGAATTCGACAGAGTAAGGCTGAAGAGAAAGGACACAACTCCCTACCTCTCCAGCCCTACAATACCTACTTAACATGCACTGCATTAGTAAAAACATGTTCCCAGTAGAAGAATTAATTTAAATAATCACTTCCTCAGGTTAAATAGTTTTATGAAACAATACACATTTAATATTTATACAATGACAGTACCTGGCATCATACAGGCCTGAAGTCTCTGTGGATAATGGGCTACATATCAACTCCATCTTCATGTTAAAATGCAAGTTATTCTGGAGACTATGTCTCTGAATTTTTCCAAGGAGAGTCGGGGAATACAGGAGGAAGTGGTACAACACAGACAGATCCTTTTAAATGCATTACATATGCTTACTCGGATCAACAGTCATAGGTTTTTAAGTCATATCATAAAACCACATTATTTTGCAATATAACAATAAAAGGACAAGGGAAACAAAGCACACACCACCAGTGTCAATGGAGAACTACTCTCATACTGATCTACGGGGATAATTTTAATATTGGAACGCAATAGTGTCGAATTTGTACAGGTTTAATTCCATTACCAAAATAACAAGTTGGACCAAATTTAACGCTAAGTCCTGGCACATCCGGTTATGCTAGAACTTGGATATCACTGTGATAAAAACACGAAGGCATAAAAAGAGGCCTTTCAAGAAGGTATCTTTAGATACACGTAACAGTTACATATGGCCTAAAATTCTCAGAAGGAAATATTACAGAAAGAATTAAGAGAATTTCATCAATTTCAATGTTGTCCATCAGAGAAACAAGAATTTAAAAATCTCTAGTCAAACTGTTATGGTTTCACCACTCAGGTTACAGAGAAAATGATTAACTTAATATCACCAAGTATCTGTTATACTTACATCAACATTATTTTAACTATTCTTTGTGAAGATTCTCCTTTCATGGAAAATCACGAGTGTAGTACTTAGTTCAAAGTGTATGTATGACAGAAGGAAAATAAAGTCTTTATGGCTCAGCAAAGACCATTTCCTATTCTCACTTATACTTTCAGTCCTATTTTAAATGGCAATCAACAAGACTTCAGTAAATTACTTCAGTAAATTGTGGTTCCTTTAGATTGTAACAACAAATCTGCTAAGAAATTTTATTTGGTCTATGTAACATCAAAATAAGTTCTAGAAAAAGGATTGGTAGAAAACAAGAACTCTAGCCTCAGATTTGTGTTAGCAAAAACAATTAAAAAGTTAGACCAAGCTGTGCAAGATGTTCTTTAAGTCATGTATCTGTACAAGCAGAAAGCACGTATTTCTGCATGTGAAGCACCATCTGCAAGCAATAAACTCCTCTATCTTATTCTGGCCTCCAGGAACGTGAATAATGGCCTTTCACACAAAAGATACACAGCTGGAGGGGGCACCAAGATAAATCTGAGTACTTGTGTTTACTGTACCAAGTCCTTACACAATCATTAGGAGTTCCCAGGAACAGCCTCTCCTGGAAGCCTGTGTCTTGCTTCTCCCTACACATGCTGCAAACTGCACCACCTATTCTGACACACTGTAACAAACAGGTTTAGTATAACCCAAAAGCTGTTAATATCCCCCAGGAAGAGAGCCCGCAGATCTCCAGTTAAGATGTCTGAACAGACTCTCTTAACAGCACTAGCAGGACTGCTTAACACAGCATTTGGGGAAAAAGTGCTGCCCTATGCACTGTCATCCTTCAAGCAACAGTGATATCAAATAAGCACGTGTTTAGAGTCCGAAGATACTCCATAATTTGCAAGAAAAATACAACAGGCAACTATGTCTACCAGAAATACCAACATGTCCTTCAAGGGCACGTCAGCTCACAGAGCATAAATTGAGACAGAGATGCCTAAAAGGTAAGGTACCACGAGTCGGTAAGAGTGTTAGACAGTCCTGTCTATCCATAAGGACCACATCTCTATGAAAATTCACTAGCCACCCCTCAGGGAAGCTGCAATAACAGGTTCTCTGTTAATGCCATACAGAGTTCTTATGCCCTTCCCACAAACGGGAAATTAAAGTGGTATTAATGAAACCTCTTGAGTTCTTAGATGAATGAAAGATCTTTTTATGAAAAATCTTTTTATAGATGGCCTCAGGACTCAAAGGCATCTCCTCAAAATAGCAATCTTGAGTTGATGCTCTTGTAAATAAAACACAAAAGTAGGAGAGCCACTTCAGCATTCAAATCCACTTCTAAAGCAAAAGGATTTCAATAACTTTTTTCCCCCCTCCAGTGGGACCTTTGGTCTTGATCTTATATACTGCTATGGTTGTGACTAAGAAATACTCAAATCCACCATATCTAAAGTTTAGAAAGTACTGAAAAATTAAGTTGCAGGTCATGTTATTTCATTACCATTTCTAGAGGACATGATTCCACCTTCCTCAAGCCCTAGCCCACTTTATTCCAATTTTTACTGAGCTAGCTCACTCAGCTACTAAGCCACAGGAGTGGCAAAGCCACCTTTTGATAAGTAAATCTAGTGTTTGTAACACAAGGAAATCCCTTCTAAAAAAACACATTTACAAATACTTGTTCTGAACCACGCTTGCTCACTCTTCATATTCATTTACAACCTTCATCTTTAAACAAGTTCGTAACATATCTGTTCTTCATCACTGCAATAGCTACCATGAGTAAGCAGATTCAGCAACTTATTTCTTTAAACGTCACAATTTAAGATCGAGAACTAAAACCACCACACACCACAAATGGTTTAAAAATTCATACTGCTTACATAAGCCATCTCTTTTAATCAAAATGTAAATCAGTGACCACCAAAACCATGTTAATACTTTACTTAAGTAAAGTATTAAATTAAAATTATTAAATTAAAAATTAAAAAATTAAATTATTAAATTAAAAGAATTAACTGACTTAATGCCTTGTTAATCAGTCTGTGCTCAGCATTTAAACCTCACTGCCCTTACAGGGCAAGAGCACTCAGGTCAAGTCAAAAAAGCAGTACACAGGAGTAACAGATAGCAAAAAAAAAAGCTTCCTACAGCCCTATCTAGTGACAGAGGAGCACCACCGCTGCAGTGGCTGATCACCGCTCCTTGCAGGGACAAAACCATTCAATTACACATTAGCATAATCAACTAGATGAATGTAGTATAATAATATTGTTTTGAAAGGCTGGGGAAAAGTTATTTTCAAGCCCTTATCTATTTAATGATTAGATGCTGGGTTTGATGGACTTTAAAGTCAAAAGGAAGAAATTAAAGTTCTGAGTTCCAGACAACACTTTACAAAAGTGATATTCTGCACCAGCACATTGTATCTATCTATAGAAATATATATGTTAGACATATCTATATATCTATTTATATAGGTAAGATAGATATAGACATACAATCTCAGTTGCACAGAATAATATACCTGATACTCCAACATGCTCTTACATGCTGCAGGAGTTTGGAGTTGATATAAATTCATGCTTTTAACTTACTGAGCACTTTAAAAGGTACCAAGAGTAATGGTTTTGAAGCTGTAGGAAACAATATCCTCCCTCACTAATGTCCTCACTTTAAAGGTAGTCATCTGCATCCTTAACCTGACCTCCTTATAACCAAAGGAACAGCTTCCCCTGGAATCCTTGCAGAACTTGTTACCTTAGCCTGCTTTCTGCAGGCAATCACATTAGTTGCTTTAATTTGAGCTTATTTTAGTTCTAGATTTCATTTTAAAGGTCACTATGAGCGTCTAGTGCTACGAAGCAGCTTTTTAAATAAGTTGAAGACTTCAGAATTTAATTTATATTGAAGGGTGAAAGAAAAGTGGTAAATGTCACACAATATACAGTACCATCTCCAAAACTCTTCTTCAGTGCAAAAAAATACACAATATAGTTGTTCAACTACAGATCCCCTTGTAACCTGATATACACATATTTGTGTGTATATAAGCACACCCCCACACAGATAATACTCATGGCTTGGAAAGATACTATTTTGATTTCTTCTATATACAGGAGCATAAAACTTTATATAAACACTAAAAATAGATATTTAGTTCCCTTACCTGTCAGAATGATTTAATTAAGCAAAAGGCTAACACAAACAGACAGCTGAAGCTGCCATTAACAGCACAGTAGAGGGAAAAAACCAAACTTTTAAATGTTTAACTAAAAAAAATTTTTCTACTACCTTTACAGGAGGAAGACACTACTACAAACCCAGTCAAAAAAAAAAAAGATCAGTGTGTGAAATAAGAAAGGAACTAGGCAACAAGGGCAGAGGACTTATTAGAAGTAAGTGGTCTTCACTAGCAATGCCTCACACCACTCACAAGTCCAAATTATTCCTTTTTAAAAAACCTCAAGCTGGGGGAGGGGGGGAAACAAACATACTAGGGTACAATCCCCAGTCTTTGAACATAACTATTTTTGTGTCATGTTAAAAAGAAGAAGAAACATTGTATCACCTATGATATTGTACTTTTACTATAGGTCTCAAAACTCCACCTTAGTGGGATTTTTGTCTTGATGAAATCCTTGTATAACAGCCTATGCTTAAATCAGAATTTTGAGGGAACAATTTTCAACTTTGGGTGCAAATTAGGAAATTCAAGTTCATTTGGGGTGTAGATAAAAACCCTTGCCTTATAAACCAAATTAATTGATGTTTGAACTGAAATACCATCCATGGGTCTCATTTAATAAACAAAGTCTCCTTCTTGGCATCAAGAGAAAAAGGAGAAAAAAAGACATCCTGAATTATTTTATACAGATTAAACATAAGTTTAGATTTGAGGGGGAAGGTGGAAACAGCATTCATAGCACATTACCATCACTATAATTCTAGGTTAAAAGGTAAATCCCTGTATTTTGAAACAGGTCAAGGCTTTTTTTTTTTTTAAATATCAAGATTAGTGTATTTTGTGAATTAGGTTATGGATCATATTGAAAGCAATTAATTTTCCAGGTTTACCTAACCAACAAGGATTCTCTGATGGCTGGGGGAAGTTTGCCAAGTAAATAAAATTTCTTCATTGTGCCAGAAATTAAAGAGGAAACACAGGAGCGAAGAAGAGGGAAAGAAATATAGGACTCTGGCAATTTTATTCTATTTTCTTTTAGCTAGAGCAGGAAAGAGTTCCTTCAGGCAACAAGAACACCTGCCTTGCAGAAGGCCAGTCACTACGTGATTTACTCCAGTGCAGTCCACATAAAAAATGTTCCAAGAAGGAGTGTCCTTAGAATAACTGAATATCACATGCCAATCAAACTGGTGAGACTATTCACTGAACAAAGGCCTGACACACTGTGGTTCTCAAATATCTCCAATCTATAATTCTGCACTCTATGCAAAGAAACAAATATGAACAGCTAGTCAAGTCATAACATTTTGCATATACTTCATTATTTACATAAAGGCAGAAAAGAGAGTTTCTTTATAAAGTACACTGAATCACAAAGCAAGCCAGATTTTGAAACAGTAGGCACTCCAAAAGGGACACAAAACGGATGGTAGTCCAGGGTGACAAAATGTGGCCATATAAGCCATTCACTGCTTAACTGTAAAGGCAAGTGAAGATCCTAGATTTATCTCATCCATTCATACATGGTGTTAAAGCCCTTGGAAAAATGTTTAACTTGAAAGGTCATACGGAATGGGCAAGGAGCATAGCCCTTTGTATCACTATTATATTGCCACCAAGATTACAATTTTAAGGACTCTTTGAAGGAGGCAGAAAATTAATCTGAAACAATAATTTAAGTTCAACTACAAGCAGGAATTTGAGTGTTAAGATGACCTGGAGAGACAAGCAAAACACCCTGCAGCTGAAGTACTGCCATACTGGAAGCACTGGTTTGACTGCTAGCCATGGAGATACATTCAAGTCTTCCAAGTAATATGTATTTTTGGAGAACAATGTGAGGATTGATATGGGGACAAAAGTTTCCTTGATTTTTCTTAAACATTTATTTTCTGAACAAACGCAGTATTACTGTTCATCTTTCTCATCTGCAAAACTGCTTTATTAAAAATACAGTTCTGAGCTACTTAAAAAGGAAGTATTACAGAGACCTGACTAGTGTACTCTTTCAACGGGGGTGGATGGGAAAAGTTTCCAAAGCTAATGCAAGTATAGGGAAGAATAGCTAAAAAAAAATTGATAAAATTTAGCATTAATACAAGGGAATAGATAATAATAAGACTATTACCTGTGCAAGTACAAAGGCAACAAAAATGTCAGTACAGAAATCCCTTCTTGGAACACTCCTCAGCATAATACATAACAGAAGAAAACATTACTGTTCCCTAAAATACTCAAAGAAAATAATTTTATCGGGTGCTTTGTAAATACTGTTTAAAAAAGTTCAGAGATCAATTAAGTAATGTATGAAAAATACTAGTTGCATTCTCGGATACTGTAGAGGTAAAACTGAAAAGAGATTAACACATGAAAAGCTAAGAAGTTTGTTACAGCACATTCTCATTTTTACAACTACTCTTAATTTATTAGAAAAGAAACTAACAAGTTCCTTCTGTGAATGTCCCTGTTCTCACGTCCCTGTCAAATTTTTTAATCTATTTCTAATTTCAAGCAGATCCAACAGAGGGTTACAGCTTCCAAAGATATACAGGCTCTTAAAAAGCTACATAAAAATAAATGGACAAGTCCAGCAGCCCTTATAACTTGTCCCTACTTCCTCCTTAAAAAGAGCTGCAGCATTAACCCAACTGTTTTAGACACCATTAGGTGATAAACATAACCAGTGCCCAAGGCATAATAAAGCTTCAAGTCAGCGCTTATACTTTATTAGACACCAGAGAACCTAACCACATAAGCTACAAATCTATAGGAGTCCAGACTTTCCTAGTGTTATGGGGGCAGAGGGGGGATGATCAGCTGCTGCAAGTGATTTTCTGTTAAGTCTACTGCCTGTTAAGAGAGAGTTTCTATATTAGCTGGCTGCTTGTTATTCCAATTCCTGCACTGTTCCAGTATCTGACTCAGCCTCAATTTCTCTGTAGTCCCGAAGTCACCCAGGAACACCCCATCTGTACACAGCAACTGTGCTGAAGTCAGCTGTTCTCCATTTACTCTTACATGCTTCACTCTGATTTCATCTCTCCATCGTTTATACACGTACTCTAAGATCTTGCAAATTAGTTTTTCATGCTTTCTCATGTAATGCAAAGTACTACCAGAGATCAGGAAAACATTTTTAGAAGTTTTTCAAATTTGACTATTTTGAAAAGTTCTAAACACATGCCAGCAGCAGATATGTGAAAATTCCCCTGAAACGCTTAAACAGATAAGGATGCTTTCTCAAGTCATGGGTTATGTGTGTTCAAGGTATTTCCACCGTTTCTCAGAGAGTCATGTTTCACATTCACATGCTACTTCACTTATATTCTACATTTAACAGTATTTCCTAGCCTTCCATAATACCCTCCCTCACCGGTAAATGCTGGGATATACAATTGTGGGACAAAATAACAAAGGAGGACAGAATTAAACTTCTACCTTAAGGAGCCAAGATTTACTGATTTTATGCCTTAAGCCTTCCCCTAGCCATAGGGAACCAAGCTTTGGAAAAATAGGTAAGAATCTTATTTGTCAGTAATTTCTGCAAAAAGACACATCCAAACAGTCTTCCCATTCTTCCTGTAGCCCCACGCAGAGAGTACGGAACAGTATATTTTACCTGGTGTTTTTAACAAAGGTTTCATACCAACAAGAAGCAAAAAGTTTGCAAGCTCATGCTGCCTAGGCAGTTAAACCAATTTTAATCAAGGTAACATACAGAAAAAAGCGTGTAAGCTGCAGAAAATTCCATTGTATTTTTACTAGTATTAAAACTACGAAAATATGCTGATCTACCATTCAATGTACAGCTTCTCTACAGCATTGTTTGACACATCTTTTCATTTTTCACCAAAAAAGCTAAAACCAAAGAGAGAGACAGTTAATTTTGCTATATGCCATATCAATAATTCTAAAGATTAGTTAAAGTGATATTAATTTCTGAAATGTGCTTTTCCTCAACAGCACTTTACATTTGCTGGGAATCTTTCTTTATGAATATTATGAGATTTTAATGTGAGCTCTAAAAGAGATATTTCTATCTGAAGAATAAACCTCAGTTCAAGTCAGCACAAAGCTAAATTTTGGGGAAATCTATCTAAATCACATTTCAATTTTCAAAAGTCTATTATTATCACATTAAATTTATAATCATACAAGTTTCATTATTTGTTCAAATGGTATTTACTTCAGAATTACAGAGGATATCTTTATCTGAATTTGGCAAGAGGGGGTCAGATAGTGGTAAGGTTGAAATTATTGAAGTAGTTACTAAGAAGAAAACCACCCCAAGCCATATGCCTTGCTAACTGTTTATGCAATCTCTTACAACCATCCATCGGAATAAATAAAATTATTTTACCCCCATAAAGTGATACCCGTTTGTGCAAGATACATTTCTTCACTTACTGTTCTGTAACAGAAGTCCAAAACCCACACATTTTCCTGACCCTCACTTGATCAGTACACAGAAAAAGCAAGAAACATCAGTTTCTACCAGGCAGAGAGAAAGGGAAAACCACCCATGTGTGAGAGTGGATCAAGGAAATGAAATAATATGAAATGGACAGTTGATTACAACAGCAATTTTATATTCTTCAAAAAAATTAGCAAGTGATCAGGGGAGCATCGCTGTCATCAGGAGAAGAAACACGAACTTAATATTGTCTTCAAAACCATGTTTTAAATAGTTAATTCATCATGCCTTTCATGCCATTTAGATAACCCAGGTAAAGTAGCAAAACCCAACAATTCCTGAAACAACCACCAACTCACCTCATGTTGCTGATATCAACTCATGGACCTGGCTTAGGAGCTGTGCAGCCACCAATTCTTCATAAAGTCCATGCAAGAAACAAAACTGGAAGGGTTCAACTGTTTGTTACCACTGCTTTCAGAGAATGCCTTTTTCCAGTTTTCAATTAAAAATACTTTTCTAAACTAATCCCTAAATCGCATTCATTCTTTCAGGGATCAATAACAGAGGTCTGGCAAACCAAGGTATCAATCTACTTTCCTCAATTAAAAAAAAGCTGAAAAAGGATTTTTGTCACTGCTACCTGCTCAAACCCCAATGCCCTGCAAACAGGACTGGAGAAATGAAATCCAACTTGCAGCACACCACTGCTGATGGAACCAGTCTGGCTTTCAGAAGTTCATGGAAAACTATTAATGTTTTGTTACACACCTCCCTCACTGTAAAGCAAGGGAATATAAACACCCCAGAATCTATGCTCTTTATTCCCATTTATAAAATCAACATCATTTTCTGGTTTACAAAAGGAACAGGTTTTTTGATGTATCTCCCTTCCTTAAACTACTTTGAACTGACAAAGCATCTCTCACACAAATGACAGGTTTAGCTCTGGTTGAAGTAGCAACATTAGCAAGATTTTCCCCAAAATTTCCTGATCTTTACAGAATACTTCCTCACTCTCAAAGCATCCCATAACAGAGGAGTTGCAACAGAAGCCACAGAGGGTGGATAGAAGGCGGAAAGAAGAAAGCAAATCCTTCAGGTTAAACAAGATAGCTCTTCTGGGACAGGAAAAAAGGAGCTGTCAACAGCCAGGATTTTATTGACTGGCTATGAAACTATTAGAAGGAGCTGGCATCTGGTCAAGAAGATGTAAAGGATTACGTGAAGTGAGTTAGGTAGCTCAAATGCTCAAGGAATCTTAAAGAGAATAGAAAGAGAAAAAATAGGAACACTACAAGTCTATTTTGTGAAATTCTGTTAGTATTGGGGATTAAAAACCTCTAAATCATATGGGGTTTTTTCACATTTCCTGGCATTCTGGAGTCAGTCAGAAGAGTTACTCGATATTCATACGATTACGTTAAGTACAATATAAACAAGAAGAAAATGGTTTTAGACATCTTTATTATTTAATAACACAAAGGCAGGAGTTATGGCTCTAAAGATGTATCAAGAACCCAGGATTCCAGCTACAAGACTCAGAGCATGATAGTAATACGCTAACACAATGCTGTTAGACAAGAAGTATCAAAATACTGACTGTAGAATACCAACAGGGTTTTTTGTTTGTTTTGTTTTCCTAATTGTGACTGGGGGAGGGGGAGAGTAAAGTCATTTTAGCAACTGAAACAATAACATTAGAAACAGTTCTCAGTGCCCCTGTTATTTTACTGTAAGTATTTAGTGTTCATAAGTATTTAATGGTCTTAAATTTACCTTATATTACAGAACAAAATGACTGAAAACTGTTGCGGAAACAAGTATACTTATTAAGGAAGGCACAAAAGATACCAAACCTTAAATGAGCTAGAAGTTAGAAAAACAGATATTTTCAACTAAAAGCACTACTGGCACAGATCTCTAGCCATAGATGTTAGTATTTATTTCTGAGACTCGTAGATCTTCAGCTTATACCTTCTAGATTACTCCTGTTCAGCACACAATTCATGTCTATACCTGTAACAACTACTCAATTTTAAGGTCATCACATACATATTTCCAGATATTAAAAAAAAGTATTGAATTTGTTACATTAGAGTTAAACCGATTTCTCTTTAAACTTCACAAGTTTTACTGTGGTTGCATAGCTTAACATATGCATCTGACTATCAGTTTTCTAAAAATACCATGTTATAAATTTAGCATTTTACTCGATAACCACAGAAGCAGCAAGACAAAGAAGTTTGATATTCACAGCAAAAGAAGGATATTAAAAAGCCATCCAACAGAGAGCCAAATTTCAGGAAGTCCAGTGAAAATGGCTCACTACGTAAGTATGTACTTAAACAGCACCATCTGAACAATTATTTTTAGAATGTCCTAAAACTGCAATGCATTCCAGCATAGTAAGAAGTCACAACTGCCATGAAGCAGTAGCCTCAGGGCTACATTAAGACTGTTCAACAATTTAAATATGCTGGTGAATTTAATGAAAGATCTAGGCATTAGTTAAAAAACAATGTTTTGTGGTAACCGATTTAAGAAATTAATTGGATTCAAGCACAAACATCTGATTAGTTTACTCCAACTGCCAGAAGCAGAAAACAGGAAAATAAACGTGCTCTCCACCTACTGCCAGAGGGTCCAGTTCACCCTCCTGCCACCCCTTCTCACACTCAGCTTCAGAACAAAGCTTTCCCCTTTCCTAATCTGAACATTAAAAGTAACTCCTATTCTTCAAAACTAATTTCCTATAGCGAAAAGAACAAAAGTACATGGGCACGCGTATGTGTTGTTCACTACTGCCAAACATAAGGTTTTTATTTGAGATCTCGCAAGACATTTAATTAAGTTTGACTATAGAATCCCTTGGGGGAAAACAATTAAAAGTTTTCTGCTTTCTAACAAATAACTTTTCACTCTTAAAGAAAAAAAAAGTAAGTTTTTCCTCTTTCATAGCTCTCTACACTTCCAATGTACCTTTTCTCGACACAAAAACCACAGGAAATCTCAAAAGATGCAGTACTCTCCATATTGCCATTGTGACATTTTTGGCCCAAATTTGAAGTAACCTTGGAGAGGTAGAGGCCTAATTAATACCATTTTCACAAGACGCTTTATTAATGTTATTTCTAATCATTTAAATGGACTATAAGTAGAAAAGGCTTTACAAATAGAACAGTCTGAACCACAACAGAACCCTGTTTCACAGATTCACGTGGCATCTCCTATGCAGGGGACAGCAAGATCCGATCACATTATTAGACCTGTAAACTCTCAAACTTGGATTTATTGACTTAGTCTTCAGATAGGAAGATGCCAGGTTTAAATTTTATAAAAGACAACTTTACGACATTGTAACAAAAGGACCATGGAGGCCAAACAAGTTTCCTAAAGAATGATGCATTAGAAGTAATTTTCTGCCTAGGCCTCCATTTCTAGGGTGGCTCTGTGTGATGGAAAAAGGAGTCATTTCTTTCCCAATCCCATTTTTGTCAGGAGATCCTGCTTAAGGAAGGCCAAGATCCAAACCCAGTCATCTTCCAGCAACATAAATGGCTCTCAAGATCTTCTGCTGAAGGCTTGTGATGCAGTATAAAGGTTAGAAGGTGTCCTGAAGCAATTTGGAGGGAATGAAGAGGGAGAGAAGAGTCACAAGATGCACCAAAGTAATAATGCACGTAACATAGTTCCAAATGACTTCAACTCAGCATGAAAGAGGAATGGTAAAATCTCCTTAGAATTTCATTGCCAGTTTTCAAGTGATTCCTTTTGCTAAAAATCAAAAGGAAATTTAGAATAAAATTCCTGTGCCAGCAATGACATAGCTGGAGAAAGAAAGGTCTGACTGTGGGCTACCGATGTTTGCAAGGAAGAGGCTGTTGCTCTGCACAGCATGAAGCGAGAAAGGCAGAATTTACCTGAGCTGATTCTACTGATTCCCCTTCTCTGGGCCTGAGGGATCGCCGATCATATGGGTTAGTAGCACATCCCCTTAATCAGGGTTTTCCAGTTTATTTCTTTCACATGGACAAAGAAACAGGACTTAACAAACCCAGCAGTCACAGGCTCCTCTGAAGGAAGAACATATTTACACATTTAGAACTGGGGAACTTTTTCAGTGCTGGGAATCAAGTCGGATTTCAAACACATTTGGTGGCCTCCACCTTACTGTGCATTCAAACCTACACTGGTGTAAAGACACAGGGAGGAGATGAAAATTGTGTGGCTATGGGCCATATACAATCACTGGCCTTACCTTGGCCCCAGCCACCAGTTTCTACTCTTGACTTAGTTTCCTGTCTAGAAAAGGGTCAGACGAAGAATGTCATTAGTGCTTCAAAGAACTGAAGTACAAATATGACCCATGGACAGGAAGCTTACACAGAGGCATAAAAAAAACATTCTTTCCAAGTGCCCAGGATATTTTTTTCTCCTCTCTCTCCCCCACACATTTTTTCTTTAAACTGCTCACACTCTTTCCCTCTCTCAGCCTAGAGAACTGGAAGACAACAGCAACAAAAAAAAAAAAGGCATCGAGAAACAGCATAAAGTCCATCCTTCACACCTGAGCAGATGGCAGTTCAAAGGGGCCCTACCTACCTGCAACCCTGTTGTTTGCTTCAAGAACTCTGTTTGCCCAGAGAAAAAGAGACGAGCAAATCCTGGAAGCAGATCCTTCCCCAAAGGAAGTTTCTTTCTGAGTCTGCAACCTGGAGCTTTCACTTGAGACTCAGTCCTCTGAGTGGATTCTTTCTTCAAACTCTCACACTGGTTCTTTACTTTTGTGGGCAGCTGGAAAAAGAATGAAGCCGTAGGCTGAGGCAGGGACTCCATACTTCCAGGATAGGGAGGCAGAAAGACTGGAGGGGAAGGAAAAGTGCTAGTTGGTAACTTCTTGAATAATGATTTGCATTCCCTCATTTTCTGCCACACAGAGATATACACATAGTTACTGCAATAAGGGAGGATGACAAGAGATGAGTACTAGACATGCAGTATTTTCATGCTCTGATGCCACAAAAAAAAAACCAAACAAACCCCAAAGTGTTGAGCTGTGAACTTTCAAGACTTTTAAGACATCTACCAATAGACGAGATCAATCATAGGATGTTCTGTCCAGAAAGTTCTCTCAGTTTGTTACAAGTAGATGTAGGGAGGGGAGGGGATAAAAAAAAAAAAAACCTTAAGCGCTCATTTCTTGGAAAAAAATTCCAAATCTCTCCTCTGTTCACTTTCTCTCAAGTGAATTAAAAATGGCATCTATTGCAATGCAGTGAATGTCCCCCCATAATCTCTTTAAGAAATGATAATACTTACCTGAATGTTTCCCTCACCAATGACTTCCTAACCCCACCCCCAACTCCTCTGTAAAGGCCTTACTCCAATCTCAAGTCTTTTATTTCATTTGCAAAACCAGATCAATCAAACACTAACAGCAGTTCAATGCTCTTGTGACAACCTCTGACTTAACCTAGTGGAAGCTAAGAACCTACCCAAGTTCCTGGATCAGGCTTCCGGATTTCTAGAATATTCCTCCTTTTTCCTGAAAACCTAGATGTTCTAGGAGTTAATTGTCATTACTTGAACAACAAAAATATAATGCGTAAGAGAACTGAAATTTTCTTCTTCACAAATCCTGAAGGCTAATAGACTCCTGTGAAATTTTATCAGTAGCATGAAGCCAACATGCAACAAAACAGAACTAGAAATCACTGGACTTAAAACACAATTATATGCATAGCTGCTTATGTATGCGTTTACTGTTATTATCCATTGCTATACCTTTTGCACAACAGCGTCTGGTATTTGCACATAGGTTAGCTGTTAAGCTGTGTGCCTCAGATGAGGCACTATCATTTTAGCTGCAGTGCTCTTCATTGCTCTCAAGACACCAGGTAGAGTATGATCCAATAGCTAACCAAGAAGGTATGCTACTCGCTATGTTTGATGCAATTACACTTAATTCATTTTGGAGCAATTCTGGTGATGTTTCTTCATCCTCTCCTTTAGAGCACACACCTAAACAAAATAGCTTTATATGGTTAGGTATCTCATGTGTCTTTCAATTATAAGCTTTCCCCTCCTCAAAGAACCTTTCCTGCATTGTGCTCCAAATAATACAAGAAGAAGTTGGGAAAAAAAGCTAGGTTTTGTCATTAAAACCACAGCAATAATATATTTTTTAAAAGGCATCTTTAATTTTTGCAGTTAGAATAGCAGATGGGAAAATTTCCTTTTTTTTTTTAAAACAGGTGGCAGATAAAGCCATCAAGGACACAACCTGATATCCTACAGTAATTAAAACAGAAAAATCAACAAGTTTCTTCCAGAGAAACTGCTTGCATGTGCAGAAAGATACTCTACTTCTTGGTTCCTCTGAGGACATGGAATATGGTGATAGTATCTCCATCTAAGGTAAGAAGTTTTGCTCCAAATAGCAAGACTATTTTTATAGAAATAATAGGATTAATTGTCTTTTAGTGGAATTTCATGACTTTTCAACAACATGAGACCAAGATGTGCTCCTATGGCTTTCAATTTGACAAAACATTGCCTTTTTGATTATTTCAGATCAACTTTCAAAGTTAGAGAGAGTCAGAGAGTCAGGTTCAGTCTTTTCATCCCACATGCATGTTTTTGTGAAAGAAGGTCTTTCTGTTTGGAAAGAGTAGCTGACTAACACTCACATAAATGTACTTGGCCAACAGATGTCTTCAGGATGACGTTTATACTCTCCTCTTCCAGTAAGGTAGAGGATACAAGATAAAAATAAAAGAAGATAAAATATAATAAACAGAACATGTTCAATGCAAATTTCTACTGCTCTGTACTTACTGGCTAAGAAACTATCATAAAAGGACAGTATAATTAAAAGCACATTTCTTCTTAATATTCCCTTGTGAATAGAAGGTTATTTTTACCAGATAACTTGCAATACCTTGAATCTGAGGAACTTTTCAAGTTGCTAATACTTGTTTCTTACAGTTCATAACTACAATGCCATATATAACATTATAGGCTTAATTTCAGGTGATGCTTTGAAGCCTACAAACACTACTAACACTTCCGAAGTCAATGTTCTTTTCCAGCTCAAAGCAATAGAAGGTATCAGAGCAAATCAACCCAGATGAAGCAGCTTATCGCAGGTTCTTTTCAAACAGGAATATGCCTAGGGCCTCTGTAATATCAAGATAAGGCTGCCTTTGAAAAATCCTTTTTCACCAGGGTAAGATCCTACTCACTGGAAAAAGACTCCAGATCACCTTCAACATACTGCACAGTATGAAATCACCTATTGAAGTTTCAGGGGTGTACAAGAGAGGATTACTTGGTCTTATTCTATTCATGTAGCAGTTCCGTAGAAGACACAAAGTTCCGATGTAAAATTTAAGGGGGGTGGGTGGGAGGCAGCATTTATGAGGACTTTGTCCATTGGTGTTTTCCTCATGGAAATAGCTGAACAACAAAACACTTTCTGGAAGATCAATCTGAAACATGCTGTTAGGAATAACTTGTTTTTAAATTCCTTTCCTTACATCAAGGTCATATCGTCTCTCCTTTTCCAAGAAAGGGAGAACCCTTCACTTCTATTTTTTATCCTTTCATACATCTTTCTTCCCTTGGATAGACTTGTTTTGAACTCTAAAGAATACATCAGATTGGTAATTTTTGTGTTCTAGCTATCAAAATACTAGCCTGATTGATTCCTATATACAGATATGTACTTCAGGCTGAAACAACTATCTTTCTGCATTTTGAGATGAGAAATGCTAATAAATACTCCTTTGTTCTTCTAAAGATTTAAAAGAACAGAAAAGAGGTCTAGAATTGACCATCCAAAGTACCTGAATCCCTCTTATGGGAATTTTGGGAGAGGTTTTTTTGTTGCCTCACATCAATCATCAGAAGTGATTCACACTATTGAGTGTGTGATGTTAAACCAGCTTAAGGAGCTGAATATACAACAGCTCTTATCAGTCACTGTACCGTAGAGTTTGCTGATTTACCTCAAGTGCAGGCTGTGATGTGATCCTTCTAGTTGGAGCAGGACAAAATTATGGCTGTGATGGCACAAGAACATATGTTGATGATCTTCAGATATAGATGAAGTCAGGAAAGGCACTGGTAATTCTGTTTGTGAGCATACAGAAGACTTAGGTAAGAAACCCTATAACCAATGTTCTCATCTCCTTTGGGCAAAGAAAGGAATCTCTGCGCTGTCTTTCCATAGTGACCTGACTGTTGATAGATATTCTGGGAGGAAAACTCCCTTTAGTGTTTTCTTCCACCTTCCTTCTCTACATGGCAGGTTTCACTGCCACTCACTAATTCAAGAGCCAGTGAAGAGTGATCCCCATTCTTCTGCATCAGTGAGCAGAAGCTCAATAGCCAGTAAGGAAGAGTTTAAACAATTTTGAGTAAATTCTACAGAATACCATCTGCAAAATAAGCAAAAAACTGAATCTATGTATTGGCAAGTGGTACAGAATATAAAAAACAATACTTTTTTTTATTTCTAATACTGCAGCTCCAACAACTGTAGGATCCAAGTGAAAAAAAATGGAAACAAAACGCAAACTGCCACACCTGATTCAAGTTACCTGCAGCTTAGATCAACTATTTCTCAACCCTTAAACTGAAATTTTAAAGCATCATGCAATTATTTTAGATTTAAAGTGCAACTAGCCATATAGTATGTGCAGTTCCTAAAGTGAAACTTGTTCTAGGTTAAGTAGTTGATGCCCTGCTGCCATTAGTCATACCTCTAGAAATATGGGCAGGCTGCAAACCCACTGCAGGATCTATGCACCAGCATCCAGTTGAACTGTTATTCAAAATAAACATTACAAGAACAACAAATTTTAGTAAAGCATCTTTCTCCTGGAAACTAGCAACAACATGACATGCATATTAAAGTATCAACAGGAGTGATGTAAGGCTGACTGTTTAAATTCCAAGCTACTGACACTATAAAAAACCCACTAGTTTCCCAAAACTTCCTGGGTTTGTTTTTTTTGGGGGGGAGGGGGAGAAGAGGACGTGACAGGAGAGAAGGGAAGAAGTCATTGAGCATTACAACAGCTAAACCAGATAATGTTTTCAAATCCCAAGATGGAGAAAAGGCAGCAAAACCATTGATCAAAGTGGTGATTTTAAAAGATTAAGCGTCATGCAACCCATTATTAAAAGCAAAACTTGCAGACAAATAGAACAGTAGGAATCTTGACTTTCTGAATTGCAGAATTTGTTTTAAAGCATTTGGCCTCTCTCCAGAAATGTTTTGTGCTCAACTTCTTTAAAGGCCTACTGAAAACCAGAGAGGACCACAGCACTGTCTAGATTATCAAGACAAGACGTTGGACAATACCTACTCGAGACTGGCGTAGATCCCTGAAAGACCCTTCCTATTGCCAGTTTCGGAGTGGTAAAAATCTACAGCTTTTCTGAACTCAGCATGACAGAGAATTCCAAAATTGTATATAGCTGTCACAGCAACACACATTTGAGAAACGCAGCCACTATTTCTTGCAAGAATATTTTTAAATGTCTTTGTTAACATGCTTTTTGTTTCTTGTCAACTTTCTATGCCAAGTACAGTTACGAGCAAACCTTTCTTTGGCCTAACTAAACCACATTTTAAATCAGATTAACAGACTTTACTGGCACTAATATACATTTCTGTCATAAAGACAGACCTTCATTCAGCCTTAGGAAATTCTATGCTTCTGGGCAGAGTCCATGAGCTGATATTAAAAAAAAAAACCACCACCAAAAACCAAAATCAGTGTTTTTAAGACATCATATGATGCCAGGTTGTTCACTTTTTTCCTTGTTAAGAAAGCCAACTACAACAACAAAAGTTACAGTATTTACGTATATCTTGAACTTACTTGAAGAAGTTACATAAAATCTGTAGTTTCTTAATATTAATAGTGCCTTTGTACTTTCCTTTTTAGCTCTTAATACATGGCTTGCTTGATGTAATTTGATTCCATTTACATGCAATTAGCTTACATACATTTCTTACACAATTTTTTTTTAAAGCATCATTTTTCTTACTGAGTTCTCAATCTTAACATAATTCCTACACCTCTCTGACCAGGGTCTTTCAGCCAGTCTGTCTGAAGAACCTTGGAAGCTGAAATACTACACATAAGCAATGTTAAGAGGAGTGATTCCAGTACTGTTCAACAGCCACACCAGACTGGATGCCTGTGATTTTGGGTTTTCTCTTTTTTTGGGTGGGGTGAGGTCCAAACTGAATTTTCAGGTGAGAATAGCTCAAGGCTTTTATCTGCAGGTTTTCACCCTTGATCATCTCCTTCATGACTTTACTCTGGTTTCTGGGATCTCTGGACAACTCAAACAGAGCAAAAATGCCCCTTTCATGCAATATTTACTCAAATATATGTATTTGATAGATTAATATTAGTAAAGGGCAAATGGATGCACTGGAAAATAAAAGCTAAACAATTGAGTTGCTTTTTTAAAGTCACCAGTTTTAAGAAGTTCTAGTTTGGAAAGTACTCAAGCATGCATTTCAGAATTGAGCACTTATTATGTTACTTTCCATATCAAATACTAATTTCTACATCTTTTATGTTAAAAGAACTTCCTGACTCTAGAGCTTACAAATTTAGCATGCAATGTGACCAACGGGCTTAATTCTTTCCTCATTTCCAGTAGCAATAAGAACTCTACAGCCAAAACTGGACTGAGTTTTCTAGTAACTGTTACTGCTGAGACACAAACTGATGTCAGCTATTGTAAGCTGTGTTAGTTCTCCAGCACGAAGAAGTGTGTGACATAACTAAGGCTTATTTTTGTCTAACACGAGCTGGTGACAGTGTCAATTTAGAGTCATGACTTACAAATGATGTGCAAGCACACCGTGATACCTCTGCAATATATAGTCTGACTCTTAGGTTAAACATTCAAGTTTTAGAAGTCTCATGTGCAGTCAGTTATGGATTAGATTAGAATTACATTTTTTATTTTACCCAGTAGGTGTTAACAGTACATGAAAAATGCATTATTGATTATCTTGTACTGCTGCCACCACACAAAACATGCTGTCTTAAGTTAACTAATTAAATGTTTTCTGAAGATTTGCTGACCCAACTTTCCTTATTGGACTAGTGCCTCAAATTCATCCACATTTTAGCATCAAATTAAAATTGTGTCATTCTCTCAAATACGGCTTGGAATAAGATCACCACAAGTTTTACAATAAAAATGTTCATAAGTCAGCTGAGGTAAAGGCCATTTGAAATGTATCATTTGGCTCTGATTAAGTAAAACTCTTTGCATTGAGTTGTCCCTACATCTTCTCTCCATGCAAGCACCTTCACACCTACCTGCTTTGATCAGTCAGAACTCCCAGCTTTTGCACTAGACAATTAACTTTGGCAGTGCCTCTTCATAGGCATACCAGTGTGCAGTGTTTGACTGTCATTCTGTATCTGTTGAAATATTAGCACTTGGTTTAGGTTGCGTGCAAGAAGAAAGAAAACAGTGTCAAGTCATACATAAAAAAAACACATGTGAAAATACATGAAGATCTATTTCTAGCCTATGCTTACTGCTTTCACAAAATCATTCAGAACAGGGAAAAATACAGACATCCAGCATCCGTACCAAAATAGAAACTTACCCCACTGACTGATCTGGGTTCGAGAGTGTTTAACCATACACTGAATCTCACAGGACCCTCTTTCCTTCATTTGAGTCAAGACTTCATTGACAAAAACACAATCCAGGGCAGATGAAAAAAAAAGATTGCCACACACTCAGGCAAACACACAAGACACTATGAACCCTTTTGAAAAAAAACACCATTTGAATCATTCTGAATACTTCTGTATATGATTAGTATCTACAACATGCATAGTTTATTTTGAAGCAAGTTTGACAACAACATACACCAGAGATATTCTTGACATGACTCTCTTTTAATGAAACTAGTTGCCTGATCTCCGATTTCTGTGCCAAAACATAAAGGCCAGTGTTTCCTCAAAACAGTTGCTACATTTAATAAAATGCTTCTGCCTGTAAGTTCGTAAGATCAACTCTCCTATAAAAGACCAGCACAGCTCCTTTTCTTCCATCACATTTTCTTTTTAAGGCAAGATTCTAAAATTAGTTTGCAGCAGGACTGAGAAAGATCTGCATTAAAGTTCTCAGGTTTTAGCTGTATGTTATATGCAAAGTATTGCATTTGCTACTTAATGGCTTTCTAGCTATCAAAAAAAGTCTAAAAATCTTACAAGCATTCAATGCTGCCATTACTTCTACATGCAAAAAAGTCTGTATTAGAAAACTATCTTACACACTCTTAAATTAAGTCAAACTCCATCTTCTAGTTTACTAAAACATACAAAAAGGAAAGCATAATGCATATGACAAAGCTTGACATAGCCAACATAAAGAAAACTGCAACACGGATGCCTTATAAAGTAAAAGTCCTTCATTGTTGGCATGTGTTCAAAATGCATTCTCTAGAGGCTGCAGAGTTAAGCATTACATTATACAGAACTCAAATGAGAATGAGTCTGGTTTTTTAAGTGTAGTTACTCTTCCCAATAGCTATCTCCCCAAGTTTTAAATGATTCTTAATTCATAGTTTAATATCTGCATAACTGAAATCCCCATAAGCATTTTGCAAACTAGACTAGAGTTTAACATTGCGTAAGTGCTTTTTTTCCTCCTCCTTTTTTTGCTGGACAAGCACTATATTGATTATTACTTCATGTATATAATTTTAAATAAGAACATTAAGTAATTTTCTGTTCTTTTATTTCTTAACTATTTTTATTGTAGACTTTAGTCCAACAGAAAAATTCTTCAAACAGAACTGCCAACTTCATACTTCAAGATACGACTTACTGTAACAGTCTGCTATTCCTAGCCAGGGCAATCTTTTAATGTCCTTTTTTTAAGTCATCGGGGAATTGCCATTTACCAGTCAAGTTCTTTCATTCTATTTTATAAAACAAAGCATGCATATATATTTAAGCAGCCTGCATGACAGAATAAACATATATGGTACCCAATAAAATGCATTCTAATGGTACTCGAATAGGCAACTGTACAACTTCGTTGGAGAGAAACTATAGGAAGTATTTGGGTGAGCACTGAATGGCACACTGAAATATCGCATTAGAACTTTTTTTTTCCCCCACATGAATTGAATGCAGGTTTCAGACATCTGGCATATTCAAGTCTATGCTAATCAAAAGTTTACTTTCCTAGCAATGTATCTTGATATTATTACTCAATATTTTCATTCATTCATTATTTTCTCTCTTGTACATTTAAAACACGTAGACAGAAAAAGGGATGCAGTAGAAAACCAAAAGCACTAACAAAATATCGATAGTCTCTCATTACCACCATCAAGTAATGGTTTGTTTTCATACTTAGCACAGTTCATTACAAAAACGTGCAATGAAATATATATTCTGCATTCAACAAAAATATATGGAAGATGCTTCCCATCTCCAAAGTGGGGACAGAGCATTGCGGGGGCGGGGGGCGAGGACATGGGGAAGTATACTTCACAACTCCAGTGGAATCACTTGGATGCCTGTTAGCAGCATGTACATTGGCAGACCATTCTTGAAGAGCCAATAATTTAACCATGATAACGTTGGCCTTTAAGAAAATGAATCATTAACTGGACGGTACAGATTTTTGAGCTCCACAGTATCTAGAGCTCTTTAACTATAGCAAATTAATAGAATCATAGAATCATAAAGGTTGGAAAAAGACCTCTAAGATCGAGTCCAACCGTCAACACCCCCATGCCCACTAAACCATGTCCCTAAGAACCTCATCTACATGTCTTTTAAATAACCTCCAGGGATGGTGACTCAACCACTTCCCTGGGCAGCCTGTTCCAAGGCCTGACCACTCTTTCAGTAAAGAAGTTTTTCCTAACGTCCAGTCTAAACCTCCCTTGGTGCAATTTGAGGCCATTTCTTCTCGTCCTATCGCTGGTTACTTGGGAGAAGAGACCAACCCCCACCTCACTACAACCTCCCTTCAGATAGTTGTAGAGCGCGATGAGGTCTCCCCTCAGCCTCCTCTTCTCCAGGCTAAACAGTCCCAGTTCCCTCAGCTGCTCCTCATAAGACTTGTGCTCCAGGTCCTTCACCAGCTTCGTTGCCCTTCTCTGGACACGCTCCAGCACCT
>VZTQ01004152.1:0-13612 GCA_013400755.1 Pelecanoides urinatrix | reverse complement strand
ATCCTGCCCGCCGTCCCTGTCTTCCAGCTTAGGGGGCTGAGTACCCTGAGGATAACTGCTCTGACTATTAAAGACTGAGGCAAAGAAGGCGTTGAGTACCTCAGCCTTATCCTCGTCCTCGGTGGCAACGTTCCCCCCCCGCATCCAATAAAGGATGGACATTCTCCTTGGCTCTCCTTTTGTCATTAATATACCTGTAAAAGCATTTTTTGTTGTCTCTCACAACAGTGGCCAGGTTGTGTTCTAGCTGGGCTTTTGCCTTTCTAATTTCCTCTCTGCATAACCTAGTGAGATCCCTGTACTCGTCTGATGGAAATCCCTAGAAGCTCTCCCTTTTTTTTTTTTTTTTTTAAACTCCAGTACTCATGGAACTTTTTGTTTGTCTCTCAAATAATAAACAAAAATACCCAGGGTGGGAAACAGACTTTAAAGTCAAATCTTTTAAGGTTGGTTCCTACATCTTACACTCCCCCTGTAGCAGAGCCACTGACTGGAGTGAACTCCACTGACTGGAACACTCTTGCAGCATTAACTTTCTTCATTTATGAAGACACTGGCAGGACTGGAGCCAATGTTATGGGTGTAATACCTAGGCTTCAACATTAGTTTGACTATTGCATCAGCCATCCTATTTTTAGGCACAATTCAGCTTTTCTTTCACGATCTGATGCAAGCTTATATGGGTTTTGTTTTGTTTTTAAACACTGTTCAAATGCAGTTTGTTCAACACCACCTTATTTGCCAAATATTTAAGAGCCATTCTAATATCATACAACAACATCTATCGTGAGAATATTTATTAAAAGCAGTGATTGCTATGCTTGACAAGAGAGCTGCTAATATTAAAATTTATCCTTCTAAACAATATGCAAAGCTGACAAAACATTTTTTGTTATTACTTCCATTTTAATACTTTAAGTTGCACAGAAGACAGTATCAAAATGTTTGCCATCACTGTGCAAAAAAGTTAAAAGGCATCACAGGTACTAAAACCTGAAACCAAAGCTTTTCTAACAGAGAGGCACACACTAAAACAAATAAAAAGCATGACAATTTACAGTGGAAACTTTGAAAAATCAGATTATAAAGGTTTAAACAATCAAGATAGGGGGATTCTCAGAAAGACAACCTTCATTTTTCAAGACTTATAACCAATACACATTCTTATTTGTGCTGTATTTCAAAGAGCTTGATCAGTTGAATTTACAACTCAAAGTTTTAATGCAATTTTAACTTGAAATTTGTACACGCACTTTTTTTGGATGATCAACGCACACATTAGCACTTACCAGAGCTGGCAATCAAGCATTTAGAAGAAATTAGGCCCTGTCAAGAATATTTTGCAATAGATAAAATTGTTCTTCCCCACACTTCTTTTAATTGCCTGTATTGGGGAAGAAGAACATTAAGTTCCCAGTTTTTAAGTACCCAACATTTTAGAAATCCCTTCCCCTTTAACCAACCAAAGCACGGATGAATGTTTTGAAAGTGTTCTCCAACTCCAAATGGTTTTAAGTGCCCAGTTTGAAGTATCCTTGGCTCAGTTTCATAAGCATTCTTCCTTTGAGACCACCAATACAAGTGCATTTTAGAAAAATATGAAGTGGGACTAGTCTGTGCTAGAATAAATACCATCCAAGAGACAACATGAAATAAAGAATCAACTAGAACCAAAGAGGTTTTATTAGAACATGAAGCTGCAATAAAATGGAATGCAACAGATAAGTCAAAAGTGTACCCCCCTGGTGTACCGGGGGGAAAATTAAAAAAAAAAAAGTTCCTTCCCAATCCTCTGGGGTTGGGGAGGAACAAATGCCCTTCACTACCTTATTTCGATTTACCTAACACAAACCAAAGTTCAAATATTTCCATGGAAGCAAAACCACATTTATCAAACATTTATGAAAGGTAGTGCATACTCTCTTAGAAAGAATTCAACAATTCAACATAAAAAAAAAATCTTAGTTAAAAGGCTACTTGAAAAGAATTTCAGAGTTCTCAACCTAAGACTGCAGCAGAAATGCAATACAATTCTTTAGGCAGTTTTGCTGAGCTTTCCCCAGTTCCTACACTGTGTATCTAAAAAAGCACCTTCCTGCACTTTTCAGATAGTTTACAACCTTAGAAAAAAAATTTAGGGTCTGATTTGTTGGGTAATTTAACTCAATCAGGAGGCTACAATCACTGGTTTGTTTCTTGTGCTGACTTTATCCTTAGACTTGCTCTCATTTTCATCAAGGTACATTCAGTGTGACATTTGAAATATTGGTAATTTCTCAGCCATAACACTAATATATCTTAAAAATGCATTGTGGGAAATGAGGCTTAACATTTGTGAAACTCCTGTTGTCATAGTGATATAACCAGACCCCAAAAGACAGGACCTGGCAAGGGGAAGACAGACTTAGAGATATCTGCTCTCTCCTGTACCTTTTAATACTTAACATCCTAGCTTTTTCAAACAGTTTCACAGAAGTTCACGAAAAGGTAATCAACAGGCTCAAGACAGGGTGTCTGAAGAGGGACATGCAGTTGCCAATTCCTCCACCTTTGTTTTGCCTCAAGTTATCTACCAAAACCATTTAGCAATCCAACAAACAGGAAAATAAATAGTTTGAATAAATCTGAACAAGGACTCAAAAGCATATTCCATTTTCCTGGCTCCAATACACCCACTCTGGTCTGCTCACCGGCCAAAGTAAAACCACAAAAAAACCTAACAAGTTCTGAATTACTAGTATAACAAAGTCTGAGCATGTTATTTTCACTCCATCATGCAGTTACGCCACATTCTCTACTAGTTCAGAAGACACAAAATGAGGAAAGGAAAAGTGACCAACAGAAGCTTTCCAATGCTAGAATATCTGGAAACAATAGGTCTGAAGAACCTAGTTAGACCTAGTGATCCCTTCAGACTTACCAAGATGCATACAGCAAGTTCTATAGATATGCATCTCCACTTCATGTGACTGATATACACCTACCTAGCTGCTGCTTCCTCTGGAAGGAGCTTCAGAGCCTGCACAGGTCGACAGCTGTCCAGAAGCTTGCAGGCTGCTGCCCAAAGCAACAGGATAACAGCGTACCACGAAACATAGAAGAGTTGGCAAACAGACAACAGCAGGTCAGCAGGTTCTCCTGCGATACCCTTTCAAACTCGAATAGTCTTTATTTCAAGCTTGTGTTCTCCTCTGCAAGTACCAGTGAAAAGGAATTCAGAACACAAGAACAAAACCAAGATTTTTTTTCTTTCCTCCAAGG
Source organism: Pelecanoides urinatrix (assembly GCA_013400755.1). Lineage (NCBI taxonomy): Eukaryota > Metazoa > Chordata > Aves > Procellariiformes > Procellariidae > Pelecanoides > Pelecanoides urinatrix. Next base: position 10,351 of record VZTQ01004152.1, on the reverse strand, counting down.
TCTCCCCAAAAACATGCATAATAACATTAAAAATCCCTCCGTCCTGAAGGGCTGAACTCAATGCAGATTTGCTGATTGTATTGTGAATTCTAAGACTGAAGGAGCCAGGAACGGGGACATGATACGGCTATAAGGCAACAAAGGATGAAATGGGCAAGCATTAGTTATAGATCACAGAAGAAACAATAAGTTTTCTTATGGTCCTAGAAATTTTATTTTACCAAAAGGTAGATGTTTTCTCTCTCTCAAACTACAGTGTAGTAAACTAAATTCATTAAAAATAAATATTCACCATACTAACACTTCAGATACAAAACTGTACACAAATTGTATAGCTTGCTAAAACTTGCTACTTTTACGTCAAATTGACAATCATATAATGTATTAGAATAAACTAAATATGGACAATAACCAGTGCCAAAACTGTGGGCTTAACAGAGAAAATACTATGATGAANACGTATAGATGAGGTGCTCAGGGACATGGTTTAGTGGGCATAGGGGGTGTTGGGTTGACGGTTGGACTCGATGACCTTAGAGGTCTTTTCCAACCTTAATGATTCTATGATTCTGTGATTTACCACACCTCCTTTCCTTCCCCCTTCCCAAAACACCCCATCTGAAGTCTTCAAATAAAGCAACCCAACAGGTGGGGGAGGAAGGGAAAGATACAGCAGCAAACAGAGAAAGGTAAAGGGACCTTAGGAAGGAAGCAAGCAGTTTGAAACAAGGCAGCCATTGGAATTTACAGCCATATCTACATCAAGTTTCTTGAAAAATGTTTCTAGGGAAACAAAAATCTAAATAAAATACAGGTGTGTGTCAGGAATAAGTTAAAGGTGTTCAAGAGAAATAAGAATTAACTGCAAGTTTAAGACGACTTATACAAGTCATGCTTGCAGCCTACACATCAACCTAAGATATTTAAGATTTTCAGCTTCTGTTCTTTCGGTTCTTATTTTATCATCATAGGTCCCAATTTTTATGTTCATTTCTTTAAAAAAGGAATTCCAAACAAGTAATCATGATTCTTTGCTGCCTAAGTAATATATTTTAAATTTTTTTTTATAGATTTTTAAAAATTTATAAAAGCGTATTTAATTTCTCACAGGATCACTGACTAGTTGAGGTTGGAAGAGATCTCTGGAGACTACCTAGTCCAACCCGACTGCTCAAAGAAGGGTCTGCTAGCAGAAAGGAATAACAAGCTACAAAAGGAATAGTAAGCTGCGAGATGTTCCAGCATATCAACTTCAGAGACTCGGCAGCAAGCAGGGCTAGCAACTAATGGACCACCTTTCCTTCTTCATGCCCATTTTTTAAAAGGTGGGTAGCAATGGTACTTGTACTTTATTATGTGAAACAGAAGCATTTAAGAGACCTGTATACTAATTTTTGGAAAAGCAGGCTTTTTCTTTACAGGAACTATCGCGCATTCAGTGAAGCACAATGTACCGTGTACCACTGAAGCACAAGGCCATTAAGTAACTATATTTAACATATGATTCTCACACCTCATTATCAAATCGGTAAACTTTCTTGTTTACACATGTGTCACAATTTGATATTTCCCAATTTAGGGAAAGCCTTTCTCTATTTGTTGAGAGCCTCTTCCTGGCAATATACCATACCTTCACTGATAGGAACAGTCTATTATTGATTCGTAACTAGAAATTTATAATACTGAAAAATTAGGGCAGCACATAAAAAAGCTTGCATCTTAACGTTTTAGTTTAAAGAGTGTAAAACGTTTAGTAAAGATGGTAAATTCTTCTCCAACTGATACAGTCCTGAATCTGTGCAATAACTGTATTTTTTAATTTATAACTACTTGCTTTGAAACTGAAGAACCAAGAGACAGATAAAAGAAAATTCACACATTTTCTGCAGCTATCTGTGTGACTTAACCCAGGAAACGCCAGAAGACATGAAAAAGAAAGTGTGAACAGAAACAGAAGCTTCAAAGAGCCAGTTCCAAAAAGAGCAAAGACAGCAAGTAATATTCAGGGACACTATTTTTTATTGACTTCAAGGGATTTTCATCAGGATGCTTTGGGACACATTGCATTTGAAGAGAGTACATGCCAGGATTACTACCTAAGCCAAAGGAACAGGAAAGCAAATAATGTAAACCCCACTTTTTGAAGTGTTGAGTTGTATTAACTCAAATCCATAAGCAGAACTAAGGAGACTAAATTGCTCTTCCCTAGTTGTCAAGTAAACACTTAGAGTTACTTGGGACCCTTTAAAGACAGTGATTTATTTAAACAGGGCCAAAGATTTTGAAATTAGCATTGGCATTTCATATTACATTTTTATATTATGTATTATAAAATCTCCAAAGATTTGGAGATTTTTGAAGCTATGATTTCTGTTCTATTTCTTATAAACTAATAGTCACGTTAATGATAAAGAAAACACTATACTGCAAACACAGTAGAAGAGACAACACAACTCATGAATAATCCCATTGGCTTCAATAAAAACTCTTTAAGTACATGGGTGTTTTCACATGTAAAGCTGCATTATTAAAAAACTTAAAGATATAAAAAGTTTCAGAAACTATTCAAACAAAAGTCAAAGTTGTGAAAAATAAAAATCCTCAAGGGGAAGGTAACCAAATTCCTACTTTTGGGGTTCACTGGTACAAGAGAGAGATAAGAGGTTCAAAGAACTAATATAATCAACTCTGTGTCAAACCATGGCAATTCGCATTTCCCCACCCCTCCTGCTCACGTCCCCTTAGAGAGTCATTCAGACAAAAAAAACTCCAAATACATAAATAAGCACTTGCAGTACAAAATCTCAATGATTTTTTAGACAGCTATGAGTAAATTCCAATAGAAAATTCTTCCCTGGCTACATTACTCTTTTTCCTCCAGGGAAAAATGGATTCCATATATCTAGAAATAATAAGCATTTGTCAAAGGCTTTGAAATTAATCCTGCCTAGATACAGCACAGAAATAACTACCATATCAGAAATGCTAAATATCTCAACAATCCTTTTCCTAGATCTATGCAGGATTGCAAGAATGATCATGTATCAATTAAAAAGTTAAGGAAGAGATTTGTTTGTCCATCTGCCTTCCCAGACGGAAATTCCATGCATTAAACCTCAGGTGCTGGGATTTTTTTAATTATTAAGTAGGCTTTCCATTACACAGCTTATTTGAACTGATTATATTAACCTTTAAAGGACAAAAAATATTAGTACAAACAAAAGAATTTAACAGCTTGTTTTGATGCTGGAATGCAATGTAAGGTTCTTCTGTGCAGCAACTGAAAAGCTTAAATAACATGGGGAATCAGATCATCCAAACCAAAATAGAATAACAGGGTTACACAAGTATCTGAATCAGGTTCCACAGTCATTAGAACAGTTCATATTTTCTGTATGAATTTCAAACAATGCAAAAATGTTTGCATTTCAGTCTCATTCCAATGAATAATACATTTATTAGTAAATACAATCACTGAAATTCTAGTTCTGTTCTTTCCCATCTTGTTATCTCCTAAAGCTTCCAGATTTTACCAGTTTATATTTTAAAATAAGTCACATACTAACAAGAATAACAAGTTTTTCAGTAAAGATCTACATAACATGCAAGTGTTTCTATTCCCTTTTGCATTTTTTAAGGGCGCTGACATCAGGAGTCACTGATTTCAAAGCAATTTACACAGTACGAATTATGCACTGAGCTGTTCCGGCTTCCTTATTTTTTCCTCTGAGCTTTGTCTTCACCCTCACAGTACTTACATTACTTTTTTTTTTTTTTTACTTAAACAAACTTTGGTACCATTTTGGTATACAGTTTTTAAAAAGTATTTAAGCCACACCAATTAACCAAACCAAAGTATCTAAATACTCAGCAACACCAGAAACCCTGCAATCCGTTTCATAATTTTCTTCCATTAGTCTCAAACCCCTAATTACAAAAGCATGATTGTTTCGCAAATGCAAACAGCAGTGACAATTCTTTTCAAAGGCAAAACAGAGCCAACACTTACGCTTCTTAGTTCTAAGTAATTAAAAGGAAAAATATCAGGAACACCTTACCTTAAGTCCTCATCCAGCAGAAGTAACATTCCATCCATCCCCCCCAGCTTATTAACCAATATTGCATACTTCAAACACTTCTGCTGAAATCATAACTGATGGTATAATAGAAGTTTTTGCAAAAGGCACCTATTAAAATTACTGGCACTAAGTTATTAGACTAATCAGACTTATAAACTTATCCAACCCACCAGTCGGTGTCCTACAGAATTACTCGGCTAGTTCAGAGCAGTTTAGCCCCTTATACTGTTGAACTGTTCATCACAGGCATATCCTGTTGTATACAGGAAGCAGCACATACACATGTAATTCTTGCATGCACAATTCTTACATGCACATCTTAAAAAATGTTTCCACAGTACCATAAATATGGAAAATAAAAAGACAAGATTAATGCTTGTAAGATCAGCAAAAAAACTCTAGTCAATGACAGTGTGGAAAATGTTTCTGAAAAAGGAGCTAGCCAGTCTAATCAGATATACCTAAACATACTGAGTATGGCATCTTAAAATAAAGGGTTAAAACAACACATACTATTACAGAGTAATATCTGGAGGAAGAGGATATATTTACAGTCAATGGACTTGGCTTTATCTTCCTACCTGCCCCTCCTCACCCACCGGTGTTTATAAACATTACCCACCAGAAGATTTCTTTCATAAGAACATACTTCTTTTAGTCTTGATTATCGGCACCCCTTCTTTGTCCTGTATTTTGGTTACTTAACCACCTTCATGACCATAGTTTTCCCCAGCAGTCAAGCTTCTACTCCTGATCTTCAAAGGCTCTGCTGTCTTGCATTGCTCAGTGACATAAAAATAAAATTGCTGTCTTTTTCACGATACAGATCAAGTCCAAAAAACACAAATCAATGAAGTCACCAACTTCTTCAGATCTCTTTCTCCCAGGATTTTTTTTTTACAGAAATATCAACAAAGTTATATTAGAGAGAGTTGGGTACATTTTCTTAAGGGTAAAGCTGCACTTAAGTTTATACACATGGTTGCATGCCCCTCCCCAATCTTTACCACACAGTTCATCTTCCAAGAATGTAAGATGCTCATGTCTATCCCTCTTCCAGTACATGTGAGCAAGATGTGGCACACAGTAGGCACTAACATAAGAATTATGGTTGTTATTTCTTTATGGATATTTTATTCCGCTTCCAACAACTCTATAACCATTTCCTGAGAAGTTTAAGATATTCAAAGCTAACTGAAGAATTAATTCATCACCTTAATGTTCCCATACATAAACACAGCATTTTACAGTATCACCTAGATAATAACATGATGCAAATTTCAAACACAGACTGTCCAGCACAAGGAAGAAATAAATTTCCTGAACAGTAGTTAAAGTGTAAATAGAACACTTGGCTAATCCTGTTTTAATTATATTCAAGATGCTTCATTAAGGCAATGGAAAGATAGTCTAGATTAACTTATTACATGAAACAGGTTATAGACTATAGACAAAAAAATGGATTAAGCACAGAAATTCATGCCAAGACACTAAGCTAACGTGTAAAACCACATTTGCTAACTGGTCTTACACATTAGTTATATGTCATGCAATGATTTGAAGCATATTACTTTGTTTTTTTGAACTCAGTATTTTAAGCCAAACATAGTAATTCCCTCCAATACTACCTGATATTACAGCCAACAGGAAACATTTGAGATATTTTGTATTTGATATCTAGAAAATGTTAAGGTAATTTATTGGCTTTAATAACTGCAATTAATTAAAAAAACAAAAAGTGTGTAAGTTTTGCCAAACTTTTTATATTTAAAACAAGATCAACAGGCTTCCTGCATTTCTAAATTTATTACTCATTTTACTGCTAACGTGCAACATAATTGCATTATTTGCGTATAATCCACACCACACTCCACTTTAAAGTTTAATCAAGCACCCTCTCCAAACACCAAGTACAACCCCTGAAAGTCTGCAGACTCCTCCAGCTGAAGTAGGATTCCTGGAACAGGTGCTATAGATCAAATACGATACTAATATTTAGCCAAAGCCACATGATAAAGAGAGAAGCAGGCAGATACAGTACCTGGGGCTTGTCTTAAACCAGATTTTGATTTAAGTTCTTCCCACAATGGTACCTTTAGGGATCATATTCAGGTCTTGTCCAAGCACAAACTCATTAAGCAAAACATTCATTTCCACAGACTGGACAAGATATACACATTCTACTCTGTGTAAGTAATCTGCTATTGGATGAATTAAAACAGAAATACAACACAATGAAAAGAAAGCTATTTGCAATATATTACAAAATAGAAGTTCTAAATAAAGTCAGGAAAAAACCCTAAGTAGATTACTTGTCTCCTTTAGGGTTTAGTGACCTCTGACGTGCTTGCTGATCTGCAGAGCATTTTATACACCAGCAGCTCTAGAAATATGGAAGTCCTGAAAAACATACTCCAGAATTTATTAGTAGCATAAAGTCAAATTCCTCCTCAATGTTACTTAAAGCATTTGAAAAAGCAGCACGGTGATGAGGGAGTGTTTTGAAAAAGCTATGCCAATCTCAGAGTCCTGGTAACACTCTTTAAAATGACTGTTAGTGTCCTGGTTGCAAATGTGACCACACAGGCATTAATCAAGCTGAACTGTCCTGTTCTCTTTTTTTTCCTACTGTGAAGACAGTTCAGAGCAACTTTGGTAACAGCACTTACTTGACAGAATTGGAAGGGGAGTGCAGGAAGCATTTTATTCAGAGTCCTTTGCAGGCAGCAGTAAAATTGAGAACCTGGTAATTTTAAATGCTTGCTACTTGCCTATTTATTCATTAGCAACAACTAATGGAGTTATCCACAGCCGCTCTAAGAGGGGTTACCACAACAGAATGCACCTTTCCTCCCCTAAGGCAGGATGTAACTACCTACAAGGGGGGAGCGGAGAAGGAGGCTGCTGAAGACTATCCCTCCTCCTGAAACCTGCAGCATCCTGCAAAACTACAAACAACGTACTTCAATTCCATCACATAACCATCATGTAACATAATTATATGTTTATAAAGAAGAACAAGCCTAGAAAGGCCTACAGTGTATCCTGATGTAAAACCAAGCATCTGAAAAATAGGCAAGCAGGGAGAACAGAAAAATCCAACCGCTAGAGGTTATTTCTTTTTATCTCACTGGTGCAGCTACTCTCTACAACTTCAGTAATTCTTTGCAGCTAGCTACCCTACATGCACTCTTATAATAGAGTTAATTATTTTGTGTTGCCAGTAAGAATTGTTTCTATCAAGTGACTCTTTACAGGATTTTAATCTCGCACTCAAATATTTTGTTAAATAGGCATATAATTTTAAAATTTTAGAAAATTTAAAGATCAGAAGCTGACTTTTGAAGGTTTAACATTTAAAGCATTTTTCTTCTTTTACAGGCATCCTGGATGTTTGCCAGTGGGGCTCTAATGCTAGTACTACAGCATCCAAAATGCTATTTTAAGCCATTGCTGTGCTGACCATTACATTTTTCAAGCACAAAAACAGCCTCCTGAAAAATAACGATTGTGAATAAGTGTTTTTGTTGTAAATGAAACTGTAAATAACTTGCTTCTGCTTACATGATATCTTAATTTCTGACCTATGCTTTGGAAGAGTATGGCAGTTGTTAACACCTTTCTCTACTTTGAAGGTGCAACAACCTCTAAACTTTTGCTACTCCATGAAGTCAATAACACATCACTGCATCCCAACTAACTTTCAGCAGCCATGGGATCAACCGCAATCATTCACATTTCTATAAACAACAGTCAAGGATTATGTATGGCCTTCTTCTGTGCCTCTGTTTTTCCATTTGACTCGATTAGTTTCCTCTCCTGCCCTCATACTTCAATACTATTTTCAATAAAGTGTAAATAAAAATGATTTTAAGTTTTAGTTTATTTCTAGTTTGGAATAAGAAGGTGTGGAGTAGTATCCTGTCTTCAATAGTTGCCAGCACTAAGTACTCCAGAAGTCACTGAAAAAGGTGAAAGTGACAGATACAGCAGATCTCTCTCAAAGATGTACTTGCTTCCCCTGTATTAGCTAGAAGTAGTCCTAGAAGCTGAAGCCAAAAGTCATTTAATTTTCCATGTACAGTTACAATTTTATATCATTTCCTACATAAACATACACACACGTACACATATTTTTTCCTTTACATGCTGCTATTTTCTAGGCCTCCACGGGATCTTGTGGCAATGAGCTCCACAGACAAAACCTTTCTTAAAATTAGTCAAGGCAATTTTACCCATGTCCTCTTGCTCCCAAATCATTTGAGGGCATATAAGGTCCAGATCTTGTTCTCAACTAGTTCTCATTTATAATTTAAAGTACAAAAAAGTTGATATGTTATCATAGCTTTAGGCTCCTTATGAGTCATTGTCTCAATCAGAAGTCTGATGTAGGTTTACCATTCAGCTTTAGAGATTTGTTTCTTGGTTTAGGTATTACTTTGTTATTTCATTTTGAATTCCTTCTAATCCCTGTAGATCATCTTTAGTCTTTTTTAAAAAACGCAACACCACAACTGAATTCTGAGATGTTGTAGGACAGGCTCCAGCAACACTGCAGGCCCTAACTCATTAGGTTTTGTTTTCAAAGGCTCAAGTTATTAAGTACTCACTTAATTTACAAGATGGACATTCTGGGCTTTGTATCTGTCCACACCAAAACCAAATTACCATTTTGGCACTTTTGGCAACAGATTTGGAACTCAAACATTCACCACAGTAATAGTGGGTAAAATCCTTACCCACTGAAGAATGGAAAATCCTTAGGAAGGCAAAAGTGACGGGATAAGACACTCCATTGTACTTGGAGAACGTATGCATGAAGTAAGAGAAAAGGAAAGCCACTGGCCCTAACACCGGCTCCACTTCCTGCTGGCACCAAACATTAGGAGCAAGCAAACCTAGCGTACAAGGATTATACTTTTGGTTAAGAGTGACTCCCCAGGAAAACAAAGAAGGGAAAATAATACAAATGGAGATCTTCCCACAGTCTGACAAGAGGAATTAGCAGCATGCAAACTTATCATTTAATCACTCGTACCACCCTTTTTCTTACCACCTCTCATTGCTTCTGCTGTAAAGACTCACCAACAGACAGCCTTGTTTTCCTGAACCATTTACCATTCATCAAGACTTCTCAAGCAAAGAACAGCAGATGCAGAACCAAACTGGACAAATGGAACAAGCACAGGACACAGTGCTGAAGCAGAAGAACTGTAAAGACACCATTCCAGGCTTAGAAACAGGATGCATTAGTTCAAGCAGCATAACCTAGCTCTGCAAGTTGCATTTTGCCAACATTATCAGGAAAGGAGCAGAACAAAGTTTTGAAGTCTGTACTTAGGTATATAAGCAGAGCAATACAGTGAAGCTACAACACAAACAGTTCACATCAAGAACAGCAAATACACTAGGAAATTTTAAAATGCAATTTGCATGCACATAGAATATGCTAACCTGGTAAATCTACAATTAACATCAACTAATTGCTTTTATTACTTATAATTCTGGAAGGTACTGGCCTCAACAGTTAAGCATCAATTAAAACAGTCACTTCCAAGGATATACGGCATCCCCACAACACTAGGTCATACTAGCCAGACTCTACAAAACCCACTTTAGCTGGCCGAAAGCTTCTCCACTAGTCACTTCTTCCTATGGCAGTGGGGTTCTGGCCATAAGCCATGAAGGGGGAGTAGAGAGAAACTCTTCCATGCCTTCCCAAGAAATTATATTGAAGGTAAGAGAAGCACATACATTTCTAGATACCTCTTCCTCGTAGAAGGCTAAAGGTTCAGAATCTCCATTGCAAACTGCTCCAAAATGCAAACCTCAATTCAGGATTTTCAAGCTCTCCACCGGGCTCTACTCAGCTTCCTTCTTCAGCAGCCCTTTCTTCTATTATTGTTATCAATTACTTGATTAGATGAATTAACACAAGTATGTCCTTCAAGAAGATCAAGCTGCCAAACCAACAGCAGCCATCCTGGCATTTTAGGTGTTCATTGCCATGTTTCAAACATGATTTTTATTCAGTGTTAGTTTTTAGAAAAGCCAGAACTGAAGAGATAGTCCCCCCAGAGGGACCTGGACAAGCTCAAGAAGTGGGCCCGTGTGACCTGACCGGGGTCCTGCACCTGGGTCGGGGCAACCCCCGGTATCAATACAGGCTGGGGGATGAAGGGATTGAGAGCAGCCCTGCTGAGGACGACCTGGGAGTACTGGTGGATGAAAAGCTAGACACGAGCCGATAATGTGCGATTGCAGCCCAGAAG